>JARYZH020001685.1:0-23814 GCA_030021035.2 Notholithocarpus densiflorus | reverse complement strand
CTCACTTAGCAATGCTATGAAATTTTTATATCTCGGACCTCCTTAAACCAACTAGAAAAAGGCCCAAATAACAACCCAACAAACAAATTTTTAATTAGAGTTGGATCTCCTCTAACCTAATATAATTATATTTGTGTGTGTAACACAAACTGACTAAATAGAAATATAAAAAAATTGTTCAAGAATAAATCACTAGACTATTACTAGAGTCGATAATGAGTGGATACAAAGGGACTACTTGAGCCAAAAACTAGATAACCTAGCAAAGCTCTTCAATTGACAACTTATTAAATTTCACCAGGGTTAAATGGAATTTAGGTACTTCTATATATGATGAATATAAATCATTTTCCTACTTTTTGTGTTGTACTTTATGTTTCATTAATCACAATTTGTCATGTGTTTGATTTTTTTTTTTTTTTTCCATTTTAAACTTTGTTTATTTTATAAGGAAAGTTAAACAAATACATGACAAAATTATAATTTGTGAAATATAAAATGGAACACATGGGATAGAACAGGGGCAGCTCCACGTTGATGGTAGGGTGTTCAAATGAACACCTTGACCTAGAATTTTATTATTGTTGATGAAGCAGTAAACTGTAGCTCGTTAGTATGCTCCTTATCACTGGTATGGACAATCGTCAGTACCTGTTTCAAAGAAGCAATGTAAGAGGGCACCTGGGTTCCCAGGAGAGCCCCCGATGCTTAAGTCAGTTTATCTTCCTGATGACCACTTTATTGATGGTCTGCAATCTTATAGTAGACCAAATTCACTAAAGGTCTGCTGATCAAATGTGGCTCTTCAGTTGCCCCCTTATTCCTTAGTTGTTCCTTCTTTGAGACGAGTAGAGGAATAACTCTAGCGTTTTTTGATTGCTTTTCCTCTTCCCGAAATTTTCGTCCCATCACATTAATGGAGACGTGATTTTTTGTCGAGTACGGGCCACGTGTAGCTCATGCCTTGGTTGTGCGTGTGAAGGTTTTTATGCGTCTTGAGCTTTTGGCACCATAAACCGAGCTTTCCTTTTTAGTGAAAAGAAAAACTCTATATCTCCTTCCTTCCTCTCTCTACGCTGGTTTCATATTTAAGGTCTGAAGTATCAAAACTCCTTACTTCTCAAAATCTCGGTAAGATTCTCCTTCTTAGAACTCCATTTATGGTTGATTTGTCTTTGGTTCGGCGTGAGTGTCCTTTTGTTTCCTTCTTCTTTGCTAGATTAGGAGTTTTTCTTGAGAAGTCTGGTGGAAAACGCCCTCGAGTTGGGTTGTTTCTTCCTCGTGATTGTGCTGCTTTTAGACCTGTGCTTCTTGGTTTTTACCCCTTGATTCGACACTCCTTGATCTCTTATTGCGTAGAGATAGGTGAGGCTAGGGTTAGTGAGTCCAAGTCTAGTTCCTCTTCTAGCAGTGATTCTGTTTTTGAAATTACTCCGGCGAAACCATCCTCTTCTTTGAAACCTTCAGTTTCTTCTAAACTTCTTAAGTCCTCGACTCCTTCTTTACGTACTCGCTCTTCTTTGCGAGTTTCTTCATCCTCGTCTGTGACACCATTCCATGCACTTTCTGAGGAATGTTTCTTAGACGGTAAGGATTTGGAATCCATTAGGGGGAGATTCCAAATTCCTGATGAGGCCGTCCCTAGATTTGCCTTATACCAATGAGAAAACATGTAGCTTTGCTCACGGAGAGGTGAGCTTTTACAAGGCTGCTTTCTCCTGTGGACTAAGGTTTCCTGTTCACCCTTTCATACACCACCTTCTATCCAATCTTAATATCGCTCTTGAGCAGCTTATTCCTAATGCCCAGAGGACGGTCGTCAGTTGCATGGCCATTTGGTTCATAGTTCATGATGAGGAGATGATTACCCTGAATGAATTCCTGTTTTTATATAAGTTGAAGCCTTCTACCCACTATGGGTACTTTGAACTCTGTCCTTGGGATAAGCAGACCAAGATAGTCCATAAGTTTCCTACTTCCTTTCGTCATCAAAGACAAAAAATCCTTCTCCAATAGAGTAAAAAAAAACAGTTACTGCCGCCTTCTTCACTTCATCTCATGAGCTCATTTTCAACTTGATTCTAGTGATCATGTTAAGGTTAAATTAACAATAGAAAAACCAAAGCCTTAAATGGCCAGTTTGAAACCCAAGCTTTTGCTTTATCAAAAGCACCCCAACTTGAACAAAGAACTTAGAAGTCAATTCCGTGTTCAACCTTCTTGAGAGAGAGAGACTAATAATTATCATGTACTATATACATATATATTATATCTTACTCTGTATGTGTGCTATACAACTGTGCAAAACTTATATGCAATAAGAGCATCCACATCAATTTGTCTAAATTTTTCTGTCTACTTTACACTAAGAACCTACTTTTTCTATTTTACACAATCACTTTTACAAAACAACCATATCAGTCTATCTATTTTACACTCTTTTTAATTAAATAATCATTTTTTAATTATTTTTTTACCTTTAATTTCTTCGGCTCTCTCTCTCATAAGACTGTCTTGTTTTCTCCATTCTCTGTATTCTCTCTATCCCTCATTTCCTTCCCTCAACCCATAAAAGAATGCATGTGGTTTTCTCCTTCCCTCACCCTATTCATTGTTTTCTCCGTTCTCTCCATTCATCGCCATATTCGTCCTTCCTCTCTCTCAATTTGAACCACCCTCACCCCACCACTAATCTTTGCCTTTTTTTCTCAATCTGACCCAGTCAAAACCCCAACGTTTCTCTCTTTCAATCTGATCGGCAACAAGACGGAATCACTGGTTTTTTGGGTTGAAAGCTCGCTTGATCTCACCCATGACCCGAACATGGGTTTTTTTGGGTTGAGGTGAAATGGGTCGAGATGAAGTTGGGTTAAGGTGAAACGAGTTTTCTGGGTTGAGGCAAAGATTGTATTGTGATTTTTCTTTAAATTTGGTTTGCGTTTTTGTTTATTTTGGGTTGATTTTAGTTTAATTTTCTGTTGATTTTTAGGTCAATTTTGTGTTAAATTATAAGGTGTTGTGATTGGTTGCGGTGGTGATGGTGGGTGGTGCTAGGTTGCGGTGGTGGGTGGTGCTGTTGCGGTGGTGGTTGGACAATGGTCGGTGGTCGATCAGTTTTATTCGGTTCAAAGGAAATGGGAGAGGGAAAGGGAGAGGGAGAGAGAGAAGTCAGATGGAGAAAGAAGAGAGGTGAGAGAAAAAAAAATAATGATATGCACAGCTACAGTAATCGTGTATATTTGCATGGTTACTATAGCAATTGTGCAAATTTACACAACTTTAGACAAGCTGATGTAGAAGAATTTTGAGGAATTTTGGGGTTAAATATGCAAAGTTGGACACTTTTTGTATTTTGCATTCATTGGTGTGAATGCTCTAAGAGGGAGGATGCATATACATAAGATGCATCATTCTTCATGACACTATTCCAAATCTTTTGAACTCAAATTTCGAGACATAAACCCAATGATCATGCTCAATGAAGAGTCGCTCACCCTAAGTAAGATTAGTATTTATGTTTACATATACTAAACATATACAATTGAGAAAGATTTGGCTCTTTTCTATATATGATCAAGATTTATGTTTACCTATATTACTGTGGGGGATATTACACAAAGTAATAATGGAAGAACAAGGTTAACACAAAAGATAAACATAAAATAGATAATTTGGAGGCACAATATTGTTTTCCTTAGACAATATTTGCTCCCCACACTATTGTTGCTAAAGGGTTATTGCAAATTTGTCCCCATGATACAACCAAGATGTTGGGTTCTACAGATAGCAAATTTGGAGGATAACCACAGGATTTCTTGTGTTTCTCTCTAACTATTTTCAAGTGAACATAAGCCTCTATTTATACCCATAGGGTTACATTTCATCAAAAGGCACGCATGGAGAGTTAAAACGTTTCATAAAACCGTTAATAAGGCTTGAAACCTCTTCAACATTTCTAAATAGTCACCAGAAAATCCTGTTTCACGATTTTCGATCAGTCGAGAATTACTTTCGATCGATCAAGTGCTTTTTTTGATCGATCGAACAAGAATCGAACAGTGATCGAGACATCCAGAGACTTCAAGATTATTTTCTTATCATTTTCGATCGATCGAGCCAAAGTTTCGACCGATCGAAAATGCTATATTTCGAATTTTCACATAGAAATTTTCAAAACTTGAATTTTCACTTTATGAAACAATATTCTCCAAACTCAAACATCATTATTACAACCTATCCTTGTATATACTTATATATACAACAATTACTAGTTTTTTTAACCTAGGCATAAATGCACTTTTGGTCCCTACATTTTGGCTTTTTTCCATTTTGGTCCATACATTTTAATTTCACCACTTTTAGTCTCTAAATTAATTAATGCGTGTTACTTTGGTCCTTTCCGTCAGTCAATAATCGGAAATATCTGAAGTGGTTAACGGAGTGCACTGTTTGCACTATAAATACTGACGTGTCTATTAAAATAATGTTAAAAAATGCAACTTCAACATCCGCGTCAGCATCCACATCAGCATCTAACTTAAAAAATTAAATTCATCAATTTAAAAATTATAAAAAAACATAATTAAAAACAAAAAAATGGTGGAATTTAGATCTGTTTTGTTTGTACTTAGTTTCTTTTTCTTCTTTATTTTCTTCTTCTTCCCCTGATCTTTCTCCGCCTCCCATTCTTTCTTTTGTCTTCTTTCTTTCTTTTTTTCTTCTTTCTCCCTCTATCTTGGTGCTTAGCCTTCTTGAACTCTTTATGGAAGTTACTCCACTTGTCGGTGCACATAGTGGGTGATCGATTTCTCTCATCTCTGATGAAATCTGCTCCCACAAGTGCTTGTTCAACTTCGGCTTGGACCCACGTCTTGGCTCTCGTCTTGGACCCATGTCTCGGCTTACTTCTGGGAGCCTTGACTTCGACTTCGACTTCATGGTCGTCGTCACTACCACTGCTATCGCCGAGAATTATTTGCTGGTGCTGGTGGAGAGAGTGGGCGTGAGTGTGAGGGTGAGGTTGAGGAGCGTGGTGAGGTGGCAAGACGCCGACGCCGGCGCCATCATGTGGGTTTCTAGATAGATCCAAAACCCCTCTCCCTCCTCACTTTCTCATCTCACTCCTCTTTATCTGGGTTGAGTCTGCTGTATTTCTTTTGCATTTTTGATAAATTTGAAAAGGGATAATATGGGTTTGTGGAAGGAAATTTTTTAGATCTGGGTGGCGGTGGTTAGCTGGGCTCACAGGTGGTGGGTAGATCTGGATTTTTGGCCATTGGTGGGGTTTGAAGGTGGTGGCTCGGTGGAGGATTTTCTTGGTCTATTGTTGTGTTTGGTTGGTTGGGTCCGGTAGAGATGTTTTAGTGTTTTGGTTGAGATGTGTTTTGGTATTTTTGTGATTGTTGGGTTTTGGTCTCATTTGAAGATTGCTGTGTGTTTTGCATGTTTGGTTGCTAAGAAAATGCAAGAAGAGAAACAAAAGAATATTGATTTTTATAATTTTCTGGGCAACGAGTTATTTGAGGAAGAACATGAACTATTCTGGGAAAGTGATGAAGAACATGAACAATTCTGGGGAAGTGGGGAAGAGCACAAAGAACATAACAAAGGCATGATCAGTGAGGAAGAACATGAATAGTTATGGGAAGAACACAAAGAACATAACAAAGGCATGATCTTCCAACAAAATAATAAAAAGAAAAAATAATGATGAAAAGAATGTGAGAAACTTTTAGATCTGGGTTGGTGTTCTTGTTCAAGAAACTTTTAGATCTTAATTCATGTGAATTTTGGTTTTTAATTCTGTTTTTATTTTTTATTTTTTTAGTTAAAATTAATAAATTAATTTTTTTAATTTATATGCTGATGTGTCATGGGTGATGTGGATTTTTAATAATATTTAAGTCTTCCGTTAGCCACCTAAGATATTTCCGACTGTTGACTGACGGAAAGGACCAAAATAACACGCGTTAATTGATTTAAGGACTAAAAGTGGTGAAATTAAAATGTAGGGACCAAAATGGAAAAAAGCCAAAATGTAAGGACTAAAAGTGCATTTACGCCTTTAACCTATATACAACAATTACTAGATTATTTAACCTAGAGAGCTAAAAGTATTTTATTTGGAAGGAAATTAATGAACATTTTCAATAAGAAATAATAAATACAATTATATAATCTAATTCACAAGAAATTATTCTCCCATATTAGAAAAATACATATAATTTTTATATTGGCCAAAATAACCTAAGAGCCTACAAAGAGCATGTAAAGGTCAAAACACCTTCTTTTTTTCTTTTTCTTTTTGAGAAACAAGTCAAAACAACCTGATATTTTAAACAATATATTTTAGAGGTTAAGTGTATTGGATTATTTACTAATACCAAATATTTTGATCAGATTGGTCAATGTAGACAATATTAATAAATTGATATTTTTTACATTATTAATAATTTAATGTATATCAAAATAGTACAAGTGAATATATATTTTAAATTTTGATGTCATGGAAAAATTTAATTTCATTCATTTTATTATTAATAAAATAGATTTAAAAATGTTAGAGATAGCCTTTCACTCCCATTTATTCCAAACAAAAACTTCTCTCAAGTACATCAAGAAAAATAACTACCACTACAAAGTACAAACTTAAGTAGATTCACAGAGTCTTAACATTTTTTTAGATAAGTGAATGGTGAGGGAGAGGCGAAAATGGACCAAAACCACATACATGAGACACCACAAAAAGTATCATTGTCATTTAATTACCACTTGAAATTAATAGAGTTCTAATTTGTCCAAGAAAAAATCTTTAATTGTACCAATCTTAATTAAAATGTTTTATCCACATACTTGAAGAAAACGAGTTTATGCGACCTTTTACTTTCACGACTCTTATTTTATGTATCAAATGACTGACCAGCTCTAATTGGAATTTGGAAGACTACCATTTCATAAATTCTCCCAGGTTTTTTGGCTAATCATGATTATATTATAAAAGTTGCTTCGTGTGCACCTGCTAATTGGTTTGCTAGCTGAAGACTTTTTTTTATTGATTAATATTCCCCAAAGCAAAACGGTTTGAATTTGATGCCCCAAAATTGGTACATGTATTGACAGCACTGACGCGAAAGTTAATAGGCCAAAATTGGGAATTAACACTGTTTGCCAAACAATATAATTAGTAGGCACTGTTTCGAAAGTATATTTCATACTAATATCTCGAGTCTAAAAGGCTCGATTTAGGGCCTATAAATCGAGTCTTTAAGGCTCGGTTTTCATGTTTTGGTCAGGTCTGAGTTGACACTTTTTCCACGTGGCATCCACCTGGAAATCGAGTCTTAGAGACTTGATTTATATATCGACCCTTAAATACTCAATTTGTATGTGACGTGTTCATCCACATGGAAGCCAGCTGATCTGTGAAGCCACCTGGAAACTGAGTCTGTGAGACTCGATTTCTAATAGGGCTTTTTCAAAATTAAACCAAGTCTAACGCCTCTCCACTCTCACGCCTCTCTCCCTCTCACTCTTGCACAGACTCACGCCTCTCTCCACTCTTACTCACCCTCTCACTCTCACGCCTTTATCACTCACCCTCTCACTCTCACACAGACCCTCTCCACTCTCACACCTCTCTCACACCCTCTCCACCCTCACACAGACACCCTCTCACGCTCGCACCTCTCTCACTCTCACTCACCCTCTCCACTCTCACTCAATCTTCACTCTCAAGCACCCTTTCCACTCTCAGGTATGATTTTCTTATTGTGTGATTTTTTCATGTGGGTTTGTGGTTTTTGTTCCAAAATTATGATTGATTTGATTGTTTCGTGTGTTACTCTGTTTGGTTCTCAAGAAAATGCGAGAAAAATTTTCTATTTTGTGCTGAGATTGTCATGTTTGAGAAAATTTAACATGAGGAAACTAAGAGGCCTGAGAAATAGTGGTCAGAGCTTGATTTGATTTCATTTTTTTTTTTGTTTTGTTTTTGTTTTTATTGTTGTTGTTGTTGTTTCTTGCTATTTAGATGGATAAGCAGAGGTTTAGGGTGCAGTACATTAAGTTTACGAATTAAATTTAAAATGCTATGACCCATACATGAGATACATGGTTGCATCAGAAAAACTAAAGGCATGTTCAATACACTGATAATGATTACTTAGGAATAGGAATAAGTATTGCAAGGAATATAAGAAGTTGTAACCCCCTTTGTAGTAGTTTTTTCTTTCAATGAAGTATTTTACTGATCAAAAAAAAAAATATATATATATATATATATATATATATAAGAATTTGTAATGGAATTACTATTCCTATGCATCTGTTTTGGTGGTAAACATGAATAGAACCATGAATCTGTAATTCACAATATGGTGTAACATGATTTGATGATATAATGGAGTTATATTCCAATCAAATGTCCTAAAATACCCTTTTATATTATATTTATGCTCATTGTGGGTCTTGTTTATTGTGTAGACTTTAATTAATATCATTGACCTTTGTTCAAAATTTCTATCTCCATAACTGCTAAAAATAAAAACTGACAGCTTCTCCCCTAGATATTAAATTCTAACGAATGATAAATTTACACGCTTGAATAAAATGATGAAATATAAAAAAGCTCGACTTTTTTTTTTTTTTTCCTTTTCTTCTTTCTTTAAAGAAATAATACTTGTTTCACAAGTTAATATATAGCTATTTTTGAATTCCGTTGTTGTCTCCATCTTTGTGCTTCTTTCTCTCAAGCATGATTATATGTTTAATGCATGAATTAATGCTGCTGTCAGATCAAACATTGCTTTTATGGCTTGCATAATCAGTTTGGGCATGTCTTGCATATATATAGGCTAGAATCTGATATTCCTGCTAGATCTTCATTGATGTACTATTGATTTTACCAAAAAGGCTAATTCTTTCACTTCTATGATATTGATACCATTTCTGCATGTATGGGAAATTTTATGTAATTTTCTTGTCATAAAATTTCTTGAGTAATATATATTTCTTAGAATTGAATGCTAAGTAATGGGTTGCATCATTACAGCCGTATATATGTTATCTTATATATGACATTTATATTTGGCAACCCAATGGTGATTGGGTGGTTTCTAGAGCAATTGCCAAGGCTCTTCTAGGCATTTTTCAATAATGTTTACAATTCCATTAAAATGTGAATCCTTCTAAAAAGTAACATGGTTTCTGGTGATTACTTACCATATTTTTATGATTAATCTGGAGAATATGACCTTTTGTTCTAGTTTCCTGGTGATAAGTTGAGTAAAGTGTATTTTTCCTTGAATGGTTGTCTTCCTACCCTATGTGACCTCATAGGAACTATGTTTTCTCTTTAGGCATATGATTGCCATTTTGTTGAATTTTTTGTTTTTTGAGAATCTTTGTTAGATTGTTTTTGTTTTTGTTTTCAATAATGTCTATTACATGCTAACTGCTTATCATTCTTGTGCAGTATGGTTGTTGCAAATGCTGGACAGATTGACCATGCACAGCCTGGACCCATTGACGGGCCAGTGTTGACACAGCAAGCCGACCATCGGTCCGAAGCTATTTGGAATGGGCAGGTAAAACACAACACTAAATATTTAACCAATTTAGATTTGAAACCTATGGCCAGTGGCATGTACGTGCTTACTTCACATGTCGTTTTTTTAAATGTTTTCTATATATGGATTGCACTTGGTTTGATTTTGTATTCTAATGGAAACTACTTAAAACGGTGATTAGAAAACGGTGATTTTAATATTTAAGTATTTGTCTGCTTTGATTTGGTAATGAATTTTTCATGCGTTGAAGCTAAATAAATTAATTCATAATTTATTCAGTAAAAACAAAAATTTATTAATTCATCCAAGCCAAATAAAAAACATATTTGTGATAGTTTCCTTAATTAGTTTCCTTTGATAGTTTGCAGCCTGCTACTGCCTGTGATTTGTAATACTGTTGTAAAGTGGTTGTTGAATAAAAATTTTCTAATTCATTAAAAAAAAAAAAAAAAACTTTGTAGTGGTAGCCCTATCAATAAAAGGTCAGTGTATTTGTGACTAATACTGCAAGGTGAAGCTTAGCTGGATCAGTATTTTAATTTACCTATTGGCTTTAGATTGAGTTCATGTAGTATTTACCTGGCTTATTTTAACTCATAATCCGATAACAATGGCAGCAACCACAAAAATAAAAAGAAAATCTTCTCTTTATTCTATCTTTCATGCACGCTAACTATGAGTTTTTTGCATTAGGTATAACATTTATATGCTCATTAAGATTAAGGCTTGGTCAAGTTGTGTATGCACTTTATGCATGGAGTAGATTTACTTTGCACTACTTTCTGCTTTTTTATGTTTTCCTTTTCCATCCGCTTTATATTTTGGAATGTGTTGTTCTGAACTGCATCCTTCTTACGGTACCCCATTTAATTCATAAATGTACACACACCTGCTGTCATATATTAATCTATGGTTCTGTTGTGTGCAGGATCTGGGGGCCCTTACCTGCCGCAGCCGCAGTGAAGAGTTCTCCAAGCTAGAGCCAATGGTGGACGACCGGTCGTTGACATCATTAAGGGACTTGGTTTGGAGGGACTCCTCAGGACCCCGGGTAGAGAGATTGATCATGGCCTAATAACGGCCTTAGTGGAGCGATGGTAGCCCAAGACTTACGCCTTCCATATGCCACATGGTAAGGTCACCATCACATTGCAAGATGTCGAGATTCTTCTCGGGCTTCCTGTTGATGGCGAGGCCATAACAGGGAGCACGCAAAAAGTATGGCGGGATGTGTGCCGGGACTTCCTTGGCTTTGTTCCCATAAATGATAACACAAAGCAACTTACTAGCCAGAGGATTGTCATCAAACGGCTTTTAGAGCAAGTTGCCTGTCCATTGCTGCCTAATGCTGAAGAGGATCAGCTCCATAAGTACGCACAATGCTACATCCTAGCGCTACTGGGGGACACGATCTTCATGGACAAATCCGGCGATAGGGTGCATCTAATGTGGGTGCAGCAGTTGGAGGACCTTCGCAACCCACAAAGGTACAGTTGGGGAAGTGCTTGCCTTGCATGGTTGTACAAAGAGTTATGCAAGGCAAGCGATAAGGCAGCTAGTCAAATTGGTGGGTGCTTGCTGTTGGTCCAGTATTGGGCATGGGCCAAGTTCCCATATTTGTGCCCGACAGTTGAGCGTGGCCCACCAGTGGGTACTTATGGTCCTCCAGTGCATGGTCCACTGTCCCTGAAGTAAGTCTCTATCTCATACACGTCATGTAACTTGAATTTATTTATTTATTTTAAAGGCTTCTAGGAATTATTTAAGTTGATATTAAACAATTTTAAATAGAGGTTCAATATATATGATTAGGTTAATATACTCTAATTTTATGTCAAATTTCTAAATTATATGATTAGGTTAATATACTCGAGTACTTCTTCTTAATTTTTATTTTATTTTTTTATTTTATAAGTATATAAAAGCTACTTAGTTAACCAAGCTTTAGTTTACTAGATTAACTATCTTATTAGAAAACATACTCTAAATGTAGCATAACAAAGTATGTTTGTAATGATTAGTTGAAAAGTGAGTTGGTGGGCTAAGGTTATAAATACTTTATTTAAAATTACTGTGTACATTAACCAAGCTCTACCAAATAACATGTTATAGTTAGCCGTAATGATCATGATTTGGAACTTAGAGAGTTTATATGCAAATTGTTTCCTACAACTTCATTACATTAACTTGACCATCCATAGGTTGATTACATTATAGTTTTAATCATATGATTTTCTTAGTGGGAAAGTTGTACAAAGTTAATGATCCCTTGTTCTTGATTGTAGGTGGGTGTGGGTCCCAAACAAGAAAAACAGGCCTGCCCACATCTTCCTGAAAAGGTATCACGAGCAAATAGCTTTAATGTTGCCAAACCAGGTATGAAAACGCCTTGTTTAACATGTTTAGGAACAAGATATACATTTGGTGAACTTTGAAATATAAACATTGTTGCCTAATGTGTTGCGTACTTGTTTTTTGGTTGTTGTAGGTGGTGTGGCAGCCGTATGAAACTGAATTAGAGGACCTTCCACCTTCGTGCGTTGCAGGGAGGGCCGTGTGGACGGTAACAGTGCCACTTGTATGTTTCCACTTAGTAGAGAAACATACACCGGATCGTGTTGTTCGTCAATTTGGGATGATCCAAGAAAATTCCCTGTGATGTTGACACTGATACAATGCTTCATGACATTGATTTGAGGGGGAAGGTCGATGTTGATTGGATGCGGAAACATGTTGTGCATATCATGGAGTGGGGTAATCGCCTTCAACGGCGTTGTGAAGCAGTGCTTGGTGATATGCCTCCACAGCACTAGTGTGATCCTGTTGCAATTTTCCCACAATTTCTGATGCAACAAAATTAAAATCCATCATTTAATTGTCTCTTCGCAGGCCAAAGGGTATACAACTGTGTGGACCCACATAAGACGTGATCATCCATAGACCATTAAGTTTAGCCTTCATGAATGCCCCAATGTACCACTTGCAATTGGTGTCAATGCATGCGGCGCACAATTTAGTTTTGGTCGACCTCCGGATTGTAAAATTTATATTCTCCTTTGTTGCGTATATTATCAATGCACACTTCACCGCCTCTTTATTTGCAAAAATTAACCCTTTACTAAAATGCATCCCATCTTCCCAAGTAGAAACAAATGGTATCTGAAGACGTGAAGGATCAACCATATTTTCCCAAGTATTTAAATAGAATGACTTGGCAGGAGGTGTGTAGGCAGTGGTCGTATTTGTATCATGCTGGACGCCAATATCATCGTCCGCATCACCTTCATCATGGTACTTCATATTTTCCTTTGCAAAATTGGGAACAAGTTCATGGTCATCCACATCCCTGTTAAAGTCGCCTCGCTCAATCCTCTCTTCGTACTCATCTATATCATCAAGATTTTCACCATCATTCGTAGCATGATCTTCGTCTTTGTCTTCCTCCCTTAAATGTGTCTCATGAGGTTGGAGTGTTTCACTTGTATTGGCAGCATGATCTTGAGATGGGAGTGTATAATCTCCCATTGTAGTGCATCCATTATCTAGGGCTGTAAATTGTAAAGATGTAGTTGTTTGTTGCACCTCCTCGGCATCAACTTCTGCAAGCGGCTCTGAACTTACGTACAACTCAGCAGCATTTACTTAAGGCATTTTATGGATCCTATTAAACATGATCTTTACATGTTTGTCTTCTTTGATCGCCATATACCCGTAATTTATCCATTCATGAAAGACTTCTTGTGGGTAACGGTAAATAATCTTTATGTCATAACAAGCAGTGTTCAAATTCAATTCTTCCATTATTTTCATTTTCAAATCATTTAACATTTTCAACTTACGACGTATCATCATGTAATAGCATTCGATACCCGGCCCTTTAAATGGGAATCCGTCAATCTCATCAGAATTGAGAAGGGGTCCACCGTAGTATACATTTATATCAATATGCATATACAAACTCCACATTTGCATATACTCACCCTATCACATACAAACACACTCAATCATTATCATTTGTTTCTAAAATAAAAAAATAAAAAAATCATTAATCATACTCAAACAAAAAAAAACTAAACACACAACTCACCCCATTACATCATTCTATCAAAAATATAAAGAACAATATCAAACCAAAAAAAAAAAAATAGTCATGATATACATACCCATAAAAAAACCTAACAATACATATATATGTAACTAACAACTAGAGAGAGTGAGAAACCTTACCTGACATGAGGATGTGAAAAAATGGAGGGTGAGTCTGATTTGAAGTTTTGTAATGGGAGTGAGTTTTGTATGAGAGTGAGAGAGAGAGAGAGAGTGAGAGAGGAAGAGAGAGCTGCTGGGTTTTTTGGAGGAAAAAACGGAGAGACCCCAGACCCACATTATGAGGACTAAGGTCAGTAGCTGCCCTAACCACGTGGAAGCTTGTGGACCAAAGATTGCAAATCGAGTCTCTAAGACTCGATTACTCTTTTTAAAAACCGAGTCTCTAAGGCTCGATATCTAGCTGGAATCCATGTGGGATGGAGGTATGAACATAAATCAAGCATTTAAGGGTCGAGATATAAATCGAGTCTCTAAGACTCGATTTCCAGGTGGACGCCACGTGAAAAAGGGCCAGCTCAGATCTGATCAGAACATGAAAACCGAGTCTTTGAGACTCGATTTATAGGCCCTAAATCGAGTCTTTTAGACTCAAGATGTTAGTATAAAATTTAGTTTGAAAACAGTGCCTACTAATTATATTGTTTGGCAAACAGTGTTAATTCCCAATTTTGGCCAAGTTAATAAATTAATGATAGGGTCCCACACCGAAGAATGTGAGCAGCGCAGAGTGAAGGCTGAGATATAAGGTGAAAACCGAAGCACAAAACAAAGCATACCTTTCTCGCCCTTTTGGCTAAGATCAAGTGTAGTATCTGTTCTTATCAGTTTAATATTTGATATGTGGCCCACTGGGTCACATTTATTAAACAATTTTTTTAAGGGGGAAGGCCCATTATAGTAGCTTGCTACTGAGGCCTTTAAGCATCGCCCATGCATTGCACTACTGCTTGGGCTTGGCGCACCCCACCCAAACCTAGTCTAAATTTTGTTATCTTGAAGGTCTATTGGTCTCTAGACATTCTCTTCGAAGGCAATAGTAAACATTATCGGCTTCAGTCAGCAATGCTCGTGTTTTCATTATGTTGGGCCTCTAATCCTCTCTCTTAATTTGATTAAAGCTCTAAGCTAGTGCGTAAAAAATAGATTACACTTAAAACTATAAAAATGCATAACCAATGAAAATTAAAAATAAATAACACTATTCACTAAAAATGCACAAAACAGTGAAATATTTGGTTTAGAATTAGATAAAATATTTAAATAGAGAATACTAATTTTTAGGAAAAAAATTTATCTAGTAGTTTTTTTTTTTGAATTACAATTTTAACCCTATTTTTTATTTTTTTAAGAATAAGGATTATCTAATTGGATTAGGAGGATTTTTTTTTATACATTTTTAAAAGTTATAACTAACTTTCTGAATTTTCTTTATATTTTTTGAAGCTACATCTTTTATATATATATATATATATATGTATTCAGTATGATACATTAAGTTTTTCCGTTTAATGGATAATGACAATAACTAAATTAACACGACACTAAAAATCTTATGGTAATTTAATGGTGGCGTTCTTAAATTTAAAATATTGAATTAAGTTAGAGAAAATTTTGATTTGATTTGAAAATGAAATATTTTGGTATTGATCAGTACCAACATACCATTTTAAAGTTATTGCTTAATTTAACTTATCATATTTATATGTAAGTATATTTTAAAGATTTCAAATTAACTCTGTGGGGGTTTGAGGACAATCATCCCTACAAGACTGTGCCTGAGGAGCGTATGAGCACAACAAGCCGATCTTGTGAAGGAAAACCTAGTGCAACTTGAAAAAAAGGGTTTAAACGAGGGCCCTTAAATAGCCCAAGGAAGGCCTTCTACCTCGGATGTGACCGTCCTGAAATAAGCAAGAGGGATCCTGCCCTTAGCCCAGAGGTATGATTTGAGGGAGGCAAACATAACCAACATGGAAGGAAAGAGAGGGGAAAACTTGTCAAGGAAGCACCCATCACGTCCGCATTGAATGCACTGCTCCAACCAAGCCAGCCGCATTAATAGCTGAATGACACCTAAACTGTGTCAGGGCAGCCAGTAACTCACTCAGCACTTCCTCCAAAGGTGGGATGGGGCAAGTATCTAAGGGAGATCAACCACCCTCCATATGGAGGGGTAGGATGAGAAGGGAACCACTATAAAAGGAGAGGACATCCTAGTGAACAAAGATCTGAACCTAAAGATTAGAGAGAGATCACTCAAACTTGTATCTCCCAAAGTGTAACAAGTTCACTTGGCTGACCAAGGAGACATCTATAGACTCTTTTACTTTCCTTTCACTTGCTATTTCACGTTTCTTTTTGTCTAGATCTTTTTCTCCTACTCCAGCCCTTTGGATTAAGAGCCCACATGTTGGTCCGCTGCACTCATTTCTATAAATTAATTGTAGTGGGCTTACTCCCAAAGCCCATCCATTGCTTGGTAGGCCTTGATGCCTATTTTTTGCCCCATACAAATTCCATTTAACTCATTAGGTAATCTCTCGTATTAAAAAAATTACAAAAATACGTATAATTTTGTATTGGCCAAAATAACCTATGAGAGCCTAAAAAAAACATGTAAAGGTCAAAAGAACCTGGCATTTTAAACCACACATTTTAAGAGGTTAAGTGTATTGGTTTATTGATCAATACCAAATATTTTGGCCGGTTTTGTCAATGTAGTTTAAAATTAATAAATTGATATTTTTCAAATTATTAATAATTTAATTTATATCAAAAGAGTACAAGTAAATATATATTTTAAATGTTGATGTCATGACAATAATCTTTTCTTTCCTATGTTAACCTTTTCTTAGATAAGTGGCTGACGAGAGAGACGAAAAGGGTTGCCAACCACATATATAAGACACTACAAAAATATCATTGTCATTAAGTTAGGGTTTAGCTTACTATCAGTACTTTTTTTAATTGGAAGTCTCATTTTGTTTTAGATACATAATGACAAGTGGTAGTAGGTTTTAATCTCTATCTATTATTTAGTTAGTGGGTGATGTACAGTTTCTCATTAAAACAAAAGGTGATTTAAGTTTAAAAAGTATTGGAGGTAAACTAAACCCATTAAATTATTATTTAAAAATGGTAAAGTTCTATCTTGTTAAAGAAAATATATTAAATTATACCAACATCAATTAATACCTCAATAAAACGAGTTTATGCAACTTTTCACATTCAACTCTGATTTTATGTCACAAATGATTGATCAGTCCTAATTGGAAGACTACATTTTCATAAATTCTCCAAAGTTTTTTTGTTAATCATGATACATTATAAAAGTGCACCTGCTGATTGGTTTGCAAGCCTCTCAGCCAAAAAAAGAAGAAGATTGGTTTGCTAGCTGAAATAATTTTTTATTAATTATTTTAATTCCCCCTAGCAAAACGGTTTGAATTTGATACCCCAAAAACCTTGTTTGCTTTGTTGTTCCGATGTCAACTTGATCATGTTGACAGAGGCTTTTGCTACGATATTGATGAAAAGTTTCAGTTGGTACAGCGGTGAATCTAGACTCTTTATACGTCTCGAAAGCACTTATGCGGAAGTTAATAAATTAATAATGGGGTCCCACACCGAAGAATGAGAGAAGTGAGGAGTGAAGGCTTAGATATAAGATGAGAACCGAACCACTGAACGAATCATACCTTTCTCGGCCTTTTGGCTAAGATCAAGTGTAGTATCTGTTCTTATCAGTTTAATATCTGGTACATGGCCTAATGGGTCATGTATCATGTGACCCAACCCGTTGGATCACATGATATTAAATAAATTTTTTATGGGGAAAGGCCCGTAATGGTAGCTTGCTACTGGGGCCTTTAAGCGTCGCCCATGCGTTGCACTACTGCTTGGGCCTGGCGCACCCCACCCAAATCAACTACAAAATTTATGGTTCAATTAAATAATTGCGAATCTCCTCACTTAGCAATGCTATGAAATTTTTATATCTCGGACCTCCTTAAACCAACTAGAAAAAGGCCCAAATAACAACCCAACAAACAAATTTTTAATTAGAGTTGGATCTCCTCTAACCTAATATAATTATATTTGTGTGTGTAACACAAACTGACTAAATAGAAATATAAAAAAATTGTTCAAGAATAAATCACTAGACTATTACTAGAGTCGATAATGAGTGGATACAAAGGGACTACTTGAGCCAAAAACTAGATAACCTAGCAAAGCTCTTCAATTGACAACTTATTAAATTTCACCAGGGTTAAATGGAATTTAGGTACTTCTATATATGATGAATATAAATCATTTTCCTACTTTTTGTGTTGTACTTTATGTTTCATTAATCACAATTTGTCATGTGTTTGATTTTTTTTTTTTTTTTCCATTTTAAACTTTGTTTATTTTATAAGGAAAGTTAAACAAATACATGACAAAATTATAATTTGTGAAATATAAAATGGAACACATGGGATAGAACAGGGGCAGCTCCACGTTGATGGTAGGGTGTTCAAATGAACACCTTGACCTAGAATTTTATTATTGTTGATGAAGCAGTAAACTGTAGCTCGTTAGTATGCTCCTTATCACTGGTATGGACAATCGTCAGTACCTGTTTCAAAGAAGCAATGTAAGAGGGCACCTGGGTTCCCAGGAGAGCCCCCGATGCTTAAGTCAGTTTATCTTCCTGATGACCACTTTATTGATGGTCTGCAATCTTATAGTAGACCAAATTCACTAAAGGTCTGCTGATCAAATGTGGCTCTTCAGTTGCCCCCTTATTCCTTAGTTGTTCCTTCTTTGAGACGAGTAGAGGAATAACTCTAGCGTTTTTTGATTGCTTTTCCTCTTCCCGAAATTTTCGTCCCATCACATTAATGGAGACGTGATTTTTTGTCGAGTACGGGCCACGTGTAGCTCATGCCTTGGTTGTGCGTGTGAAGGTTTTTATGCGTCTTGAGCTTTTGGCACCATAAACCGAGCTTTCCTTTTTAGTGAAAAGAAAAACTCTATATCTCCTTCCTTCCTCTCTCTACGCTGGTTTCATATTTAAGGTCTGAAGTATCAAAACTCCTTACTTCTCAAAATCTCGGTAAGATTCTCCTTCTTAGAACTCCATTTATGGTTGATTTGTCTTTGGTTCGGCGTGAGTGTCCTTTTGTTTCCTTCTTCTTTGCTAGATTAGGAGTTTTTCTTGAGAAGTCTGGTGGAAAACGCCCTCGAGTTGGGTTGTTTCTTCCTCGTGATTGTGCTGCTTTTAGACCTGTGCTTCTTGGTTTTTACCCCTTGATTCGACACTCCTTGATCTCTTATTGCGTAGAGATAGGTGAGGCTAGGGTTAGTGAGTCCAAGTCTAGTTCCTCTTCTAGCAGTGATTCTGTTTTTGAAATTACTCCGGCGAAACCATCCTCTTCTTTGAAACCTTCAGTTTCTTCTAAACTTCTTAAGTCCTCGACTCCTTCTTTACGTACTCGCTCTTCTTTGCGAGTTTCTTCATCCTCGTCTGTGACACCATTCCATGCACTTTCTGAGGAATGTTTCTTAGACGGTAAGGATTTGGAATCCATTAGGGGGAGATTCCAAATTCCTGATGAGGCCGTCCCTAGATTTGCCTTATACCAATGAGAAAACATGTAGCTTTGCTCACGGAGAGGTGAGCTTTTACAAGGCTGCTTTCTCCTGTGGACTAAGGTTTCCTGTTCACCCTTTCATACACCACCTTCTATCCAATCTTAATATCGCTCTTGAGCAGCTTATTCCTAATGCCCAGAGGACGGTCGTCAGTTGCATGGCCATTTGGTTCATAGTTCATGATGAGGAGATGATTACCCTGAATGAATTCCTGTTTTTATATAAGTTGAAGCCTTCTACCCACTATGGGTACTTTGAACTCTGTCCTTGGGATAAGCAGACCAAGATAGTCCATAAGTTTCCTACTTCCTTTCGTCATCAAAGACAAAAAATCCTTCTCCAATAGAGTAAAAAAAAACAGTTACTGCCGCCTTCTTCACTTCATCTCATGAGCTCATTTTCAACTTGATTCTAGTGATCATGTTAAGGTTAAATTAACAATAGAAAAACCAAAGCCTTAAATGGCCAGTTTGAAACCCAAGCTTTTGCTTTATCAAAAGCACCCCAACTTGAACAAAGAACTTAGAAGTCAATTCCGTGTTCAACCTTCTTGAGAGAGAGAGACTAATAATTATCATGTACTATATACATATATATTATATCTTACTCTGTATGTGTGCTATACAACTGTGCAAAACTTATATGCAATAAGAGCATCCACATCAATTTGTCTAAATTTTTCTGTCTACTTTACACTAAGAACCTACTTTTTCTATTTTACACAATCACTTTTACAAAACAACCATATCAGTCTATCTATTTTACACTCTTTTTAATTAAATAATCATTTTTTAATTATTTTTTTACCTTTAATTTCTTCGGCTCTCTCTCTCATAAGACTGTCTTGTTTTCTCCATTCTCTGTATTCTCTCTATCCCTCATTTCCTTCCCTCAACCCATAAAAGAATGCATGTGGTTTTCTCCTTCCCTCACCCTATTCATTGTTTTCTCCGTTCTCTCCATTCATCGCCATATTCGTCCTTCCTCTCTCTCAATTTGAACCACCCTCACCCCACCACTAATCTTTGCCTTTTTTTCTCAATCTGACCCAGTCAAAACCCCAACGTTTCTCTCTTTCAATCTGATCGGCAACAAGACGGAATCACTGGTTTTTTGGGTTGAAAGCTCGCTTGATCTCACCCATGACCCGAACATGGGTTTTTTTGGGTTGAGGTGAAATGGGTCGAGATGAAGTTGGGTTAAGGTGAAACGAGTTTTCTGGGTTGAGGCAAAGATTGTATTGTGATTTTTCTTTAAATTTGGTTTGCGTTTTTGTTTATTTTGGGTTGATTTTAGTTTAATTTTCTGTTGATTTTTAGGTCAATTTTGTGTTAAATTATAAGGTGTTGTGATTGGTTGCGGTGGTGATGGTGGGTGGTGCTAGGTTGCGGTGGTGGGTGGTGCTGTTGCGGTGGTGGTTGGACAATGGTCGGTGGTCGATCAGTTTTATTCGGTTCAAAGGAAATGGGAGAGGGAAAGGGAGAGGGAGAGAGAGAAGTCAGATGGAGAAAGAAGAGAGGTGAGAGAAAAAAAAATAATGATATGCACAGCTACAGTAATCGTGTATATTTGCATGGTTACTATAGCAATTGTGCAAATTTACACAACTTTAGACAAGCTGATGTAGAAGAATTTTGAGGAATTTTGGGGTTAAATATGCAAAGTTGGACACTTTTTGTATTTTGCATTCATTGGTGTGAATGCTCTAAGAGGGAGGATGCATATACATAAGATGCATCATTCTTCATGACACTATTCCAAATCTTTTGAACTCAAATTTCGAGACATAAACCCAATGATCATGCTCAATGAAGAGTCGCTCACCCTAAGTAAGATTAGTATTTATGTTTACATATACTAAACATATACAATTGAGAAAGATTTGGCTCTTTTCTATATATGATCAAGATTTATGTTTACCTATATTACTGTGGGGGATATTACACAAAGTAATAATGGAAGAACAAGGTTAACACAAAAGATAAACATAAAATAGATAATTTGGAGGCACAATATTGTTTTCCTTAGACAATATTTGCTCCCCACACTATTGTTGCTAAAGGGTTATTGCAAATTTGTCCCCATGATACAACCAAGATGTTGGGTTCTACAGATAGCAAATTTGGAGGATAACCACAGGATTTCTTGTGTTTCTCTCTAACTATTTTCAAGTGAACATAAGCCTCTATTTATACCCATAGGGTTACATTTCATCAAAAGGCACGCATGGAGAGTTAAAACGTTTCATAAAACCGTTAATAAGGCTTGAAACCTCTTCAACATTTCTAAATAGTCACCAGAAAATCCTGTTTCACGATTTTCGATCAGTCGAGAATTACTTTCGATCGATCAAGTGCTTTTTTTGATCGATCGAACAAGAATCGAACAGTGATCGAGACATCCAGAGACTTCAAGATTATTTTCTTATCATTTTCGATCGATCGAGCCAAAGTTTCGACCGATCGAAAATGCTATATTTCGAATTTTCACATAGAAATTTTCAAAACTTGAATTTTCACTTTATGAAACAATATTCTCCAAACTCAAACATCATTATTACAACCTATCCTTGTATATACTTATATATACAACAATTACTAGTTTTTTTAACCTAGGCATAAATGCACTTTTGGTCCCTACATTTTGGCTTTTTTCCATTTTGGTCCATACATTTTAATTTCACCACTTTTAGTCTCTAAATTAATTAATGCGTGTTACTTTGGTCCTTTCCGTCAGTCAATAATCGGAAATATCTGAAGTGGTTAACGGAGTGCACTGTTTGCACTATAAATACTGACGTGTCTATTAAAATAATGTTAAAAAATGCAACTTCAACATCCGCGTCAGCATCCACATCAGCATCTAACTTAAAAAATTAAATTCATCAATTTAAAAATTATAAAAAAACATAATTAAAAACAAAAAAATGGTGGAATTTAGATCTGTTTTGTTTGTACTTAGTTTCTTTTTCTTCTTTATTTTCTTCTTCTTCCCCTGATCTTTCTCCGCCTCCCATTCTTTCTTTTGTCTTCTTTCTTTCTTTTTTTCTTCTTTCTCCCTCTATCTTGGTGCTTAGCCTTCTTGAACTCTTTATGGAAGTTACTCCAC
This sequence comes from Notholithocarpus densiflorus, assembly GCA_030021035.2. NCBI lineage: Eukaryota > Viridiplantae > Streptophyta > Magnoliopsida > Fagales > Fagaceae > Notholithocarpus > Notholithocarpus densiflorus. The sequence continues at coordinate 1,393 of JARYZH020001685.1, read as the reverse complement.
TTGTCGGTGCACATAGTGGGTGATCGATTTCTCTCATCTCTGATGAAATCTGCTCCCACAAGTGCTTGTTCAACTTCGGCTTGGACCCACGTCTTGGCTCTCGTCTTGGACCCATGTCTCGGCTTACTTCTGGGAGCCTTGACTTCGACTTCGACTTCATGGTCGTCGTCACTACCACTGCTATCGCCGAGAATTATTTGCTGGTGCTGGTGGAGAGAGTGGGCGTGAGTGTGAGGGTGAGGTTGAGGAGCGTGGTGAGGTGGCAAGACGCCGACGCCGGCGCCATCATGTGGGTTTCTAGATAGATCCAAAACCCCTCTCCCTCCTCACTTTCTCATCTCACTCCTCTTTATCTGGGTTGAGTCTGCTGTATTTCTTTTGCATTTTTGATAAATTTGAAAAGGGATAATATGGGTTTGTGGAAGGAAATTTTTTAGATCTGGGTGGCGGTGGTTAGCTGGGCTCACAGGTGGTGGGTAGATCTGGATTTTTGGCCATTGGTGGGGTTTGAAGGTGGTGGCTCGGTGGAGGATTTTCTTGGTCTATTGTTGTGTTTGGTTGGTTGGGTCCGGTAGAGATGTTTTAGTGTTTTGGTTGAGATGTGTTTTGGTATTTTTGTGATTGTTGGGTTTTGGTCTCATTTGAAGATTGCTGTGTGTTTTGCATGTTTGGTTGCTAAGAAAATGCAAGAAGAGAAACAAAAGAATATTGATTTTTATAATTTTCTGGGCAACGAGTTATTTGAGGAAGAACATGAACTATTCTGGGAAAGTGATGAAGAACATGAACAATTCTGGGGAAGTGGGGAAGAGCACAAAGAACATAACAAAGGCATGATCAGTGAGGAAGAACATGAATAGTTATGGGAAGAACACAAAGAACATAACAAAGGCATGATCTTCCAACAAAATAATAAAAAGAAAAAATAATGATGAAAAGAATGTGAGAAACTTTTAGATCTGGGTTGGTGTTCTTGTTCAAGAAACTTTTAGATCTTAATTCATGTGAATTTTGGTTTTTAATTCTGTTTTTATTTTTATTTTTTTAGTTAAAATTAATAAATTAATTTTTTAAATTTATATGCTGATGTGTCATGGGTGATGTGGATTTTTAATAATATTTAAGTCTTCCGTTAGCCACCTAAGATATTTCCGACTGTTGACTGACGGAAAGGACCAAAATAACACGCGTTAATTGATTTAAGGACTAAAAGTGGTGAAATTAAAATGTAGGGACCAAAATGGAAAAAAGCCAAAATGTAAGGACTAAAAGTGCATTTACGCCTTTAACCTATATACAACAATTACTAGATTATTTAACCTAGAGAGCTAAAAGTATTTTATTTGGAAGGAAATTAATGAACATTTTCAATAAGAAATAATAAATACAATTA
>JARYZH020001684.1:0-23815 GCA_030021035.2 Notholithocarpus densiflorus | reverse complement strand
TAAATTCTCTATATGAAATTAATTAACCTTGTCACCTAAATTTATCACTGTATTGCTGTATACATCAAACTATATTGCTGTAAACCTCAAACTATATCAAGCCTTCCTAACTATGAGTAACTCGAACATATACCAGTTAAATCATAGTAGACAATCAAGGCCTAGAGTCCACACTTTTTAAGCGTCGCCACTATTAATTTTGGTATTGTAGGGCTTTAAGCAGCCAAGAGAATACAACTTGGTGCCTATGATTGGATGTTTTTTGTACATGTACATAAACTTAGTGTCGTGAGGCTAGCTCCAAAAAATGAAGTAATGGTCAAATGCATTAATATGGCTGCAAAAAAGCATACATCTCGAATTGAAACTTTCGACACTAAACCAAAAAATAAAAATCCTTTGAGCATGGACTACGCATGTACGATGAGAATTTTAAATGAGTTGGCACATTTTAGACCTTATATATCAAATTTTGTCGGAATGAGGATCCAAATATCGTGGAGAAGGGAATCATTTTGCCCATCTCAAATCAATCACTTATTGCAATTCACTTTTTTATTTATTTAAAATCAAATTCTTGTTCTCTTTCTTTCCTTAATCACTCTTTGTTTTTCTTTTCTTTATTTTTTCTAAATGTCTTTTCCATTTTTTTTAAACTAAAAATTTAAATAGGTTTATAAAGAAAATTGTAAGATTATGTATCTTTTAGTGGTCTGCATTATCTACAGTCTATATAAAAGTGCGTCTGTTATATAAGTACTGCAATACAAATAGCCTCCGATTCCTCACTAAGCTATTTAAGAAGTTCCTTGTGTGAGCCCATTAACATTAATTTATGATATTAAAAATTTTATGAAAAAAAAATAAAATTAAAGCCCTCTATCAATTAATATTCTTAAATGTCTTTGGGGAAAAAAAATTGGTAATGAATCGGAAAAGAAACTACATTCTAGGAAAGTGGACCCAAATAGACCGAATGGACCAAGTGAACTGAAGAAGACCATAATGGACCGCAGTAGACCGAATAGACTATAATTGACAGAAATGGACTAAAGTGGACCGTAATGGACCGAATTGGACAGAAGGGACCAAGTGGACCGGAATAGACTGAATTGGACCAATTCATTATTTTGCATTACTTCGGTTGATATTTTGCATTATCATTTTAGTATTATTGTAAGGTTGAATTTAATCAACCATTTTGTTGGCTTTATTCCGTGCTAATTTTCTTGTAATTCAACACTTAGAAACCCTGTATTTAGGTGGGAATCATGTAAGGGTAGTGTGTGAGAGAGTGTGAAGAAATGCTCAAGATTGTGCACTGAAGCAGGGACTCGCAACTGGATCTCGTGGGTGGCTCGCGACTGGCAAGCAAGCCGCCAGAGGATGCACATGAGTGAAGCATGCAGAGAAGCTGAATCGTCATGCCAGCTGTAGCATTATAGGACAAAAAGTCCAGACTGACCATTCAGTTAGCTTGCAGCTTGAACTCACGACTTAGTCAAGTCGCGAGGCCAAGTCGCCAGCCAGCTCTGTTTTGAAAAACTGACTCTTCGCATTCCATTCTCACACAAGTATAAATACCCCTTATACCCACGAAATGTAGAGAGCTTCCAGAGAGAATTTTAAGAGAGAAAACCTAGAGAAAAATAAGATTGACTCATCCACAATCTTTACATTTTGATTCTCCAAATTCCTCAACTCTCACCCTCTCCATTGTTACATTCTTGAGAGGTTCATTAGCCAAATCCTTTTCTTATCATACCCATATCAGTGAGGAGGCTTTTTGGTGCTAGGGAAGCAGTTAGGAAGGGACCAATTGATATTGGTTGATGCTATGGGTTATAGCGGAATCCGGTAAGCTAGAAAAGACAAAGGTTGGGCGTAACCTCGTTGGAGCAAGAAGCTTGGAGGGCTTAGGTACACTGGGTAGATTAGGCTTGGAGGGTCTTCTGCTGTTCATGTATTTCAACTTCATTTTCTAGTGGATTATTGACCGCTTGGAGGGCGGCGGAGATGTTTTATGCCGAGAACTTTGGTTTCCTCTTCGATAACACATCGCTGTGCTGTCATTGTGTTTGCATCTCTCTTCCCTTAATCTTTGCCATTTAATTTCTGTTTTGGTTGTGATTTTATTTGGTTTAGATTGTTTTATCAATTCTGTAATAAGCTTGTGTTCATATTCCGCACATACATTGTTTGATTATAAGCTTAAATTGATAATTTGTAAATTGGGGGTTTAAACGTTCAAGGTGTTTTATACACTAATTGAACATTCAATTGGTATTAGAGCGTGTACACTTGTTGTGGTTTAAATACCTAAGTGTGATCCTTGACCCCTTATGTGTTTTGCCATGGATAATGCTTTGTATGCTTCTATGGATGTTTTGGATGTTATTGAGTGTAACATGCCATGTGTTTGTGAAAATGCCTCTATGAGTGTTTATCCTCATGATTGTGATGACATGTTACTTGAATCATTGGGTATTGTTGATATTTCAAATGACAAACTCTTGAAGAAAGGCTAAGAAGTTTCAAAAGAATTTGAGCAAGTTATTTGCTGAAAATGATGATTTGATTGCTAAACTCAATGAATCCAACAAATTGATTGAGAAATATAAGAAACTTGCTGAAAATTCTCTTGAAAAGCTTAAAGAGTTTGAATGTTTGAATATGGACTTGGATGCTAAACTTGTTTTGTCTAACAAACTTGTTGATGAGCTAAAATGTGAAAATGAATCTCTTAAGATGCATGCCAAGTGTTTGATTGCTGAACCTATTGCTAAAAAGGATGAAAATATTTGTTGCAATCATGTTGTGGTACCCGATTTTGTGCCTATTGTGTGTTCTACCTCAAAGGACAAATCAGTGTACATTCCTCCAAATAAAAGAAATCAAAAGGTGGAGAGAAAGGCTGTTAAGTCAAAGCCTCCGTTTAGGTCTCAACCTAAGGCTTTGGATGGATCTAAGTTTGTTCCAACTTGCCACCATTGTGGTGTGATTGGTCATATAAGACCACAATGTCATAAGTTGAAGAGAGAACAAAACCATGTTGTTAGATCCCTTCCCAAAAAATCTAGTGGACCTAAACACATTGTTTGTCACCATTGTAGTGCTTTTGGTCATCTAAGACCTCATTGCTCTAAGCTTCATGCTCTTAAAAGAATCAAAAGAAAAGAGAAAATTGAGCTTCTTGGAAGTCGTGCTAAAAATGGTAAATCGGTTTTGAGTGAAAATAGCATGTTGTTAAATAAGTGTTTAATGCTCTTAACTCCTTGTCTATGTGCATCTCCGGTTCTCATTCTTCCAACCCTCGTATCTCTTCTCATGAGACACTCATTCCAAACAATCGTTCCATTTGGATGAGGAAGGGTTCCTATGGTTAAGCTTTTGCTCTTTTGGTCTTTGATCTAATTCTTTCAATCTTTGTAGGACCCTTCATGCATTAGTTGCTTCATTTTCATGCATTTGTGCATCATGCATCTCTTTATATGCATTGTTTTGATTGTTTTTGCATTTGATCATACTTTTATGCTTTTGTTTTTGTGTGTGTAAAAATCAAAAAACACATAAAAAGTGAAAATTTCAAAAAGCTTTTATCGTATATGTTTGAGCACATATCACATGTGAGTTTTGCCTTGTACCTTCGTACAAATCATTGTTATGAATACCGTTTCGGTGCCTATTTCGGTTTGTCTATTGGAACGGAATATTTTGGTACCGGTCTATTTCGGCGTACTGTTTTAGACCGTTTCGGAATTACCACTTTATATATATATTTATATATATATATATTAGTAATTAATAAAAAAATGTTATTACTCATTGTTATTCTTAAGCCAAATTTTATAAATGTAATATCATCATTTAATGAATGTAATGTAGTGTTTTAAAATAAATATTACTATAATAATAAAGTGATTGGATTGATTATTTTAAAATTCAAATTTAGGTATTTTTGTAAATAAACATGTTAATATTTATAAAATAGGAAGCTTCTAGGAAGCCCCCTTTTCACCTAATCCCATTCCATCACCCACATGCATTCCTTACACCTTCTCCTCCACTCTTTCTTCTTCATTTTATATTCCCATCAGTTACTTACACCTACAGAAGTACATCTTGGAAAGTTTTAGAAACCCATACCAGAAGTTTTAAGTGCCAGACTGAAGAAGAAAGTTTCAAATGCAGCTAAAATTTGAGCTTCCTCCACAACTGCTCTAAATTTCTGTTCTCTTCTTCTTCCTTTGTTTTTTTTTTTTTTTTTTCAAATCATTTGGTAGCTTTATAGCACATCTGATTTGAACTTCTTTAGGCGATCAATGCTAGGTGGAAACATGCTGTGCTGATGGGTTTGTTAGTTTAAGTTTTTTTTTTTTTTTTTTTTTGCTATAAACTGGTACCGGCCGAAATTGACCGGAATCAGCTGGAATGACCCGAAACTGGCCGGAATTGGACCCGAGGTGGAATGGGTGGTATTACCGTTCTAGATTACATCTCGGTACGAAATATTCTGGCCATTCCGGCCGGAACGGAACGGATTTAATAACATTGGTACAAATGGCTTTATGCATTTACGAGCTTAGCTTGTACTTTATGCACTTATATCGTTGTGGGAAAAATCTTGGCATCTATGTGTGATTGTTGTAAATCGATCTTCAAGCTTGTCATGAATGATTAGTCAATAGTCATGTTGGTGTTGATACATGCGTAGACTTGTGCCTATATATCTTCCCACTCTTTTATTTTTATTTTTGCTTAAAGAGCTGAACCAATGTAAATCTCAAAATGAAAAGAGATAATGAGTTGCAAAAGCCATCGCACATACTAGTATTTGACTAGGAAAAAGGGAAAGCGACTTTTATGAAAATGTATGATGCCCAAAAAGCCAAAGGCTTGTTCATCAAATTGAAATATCAAAATTTTCAGGCATTGATCTTAAAAAGAGATGTAAAGATCAAGAATGATCAAATGTTATGAATTGTAAAGAATCCAAATGAAAAGCTTCAAAGATATGTAATCATTTTTTTGTGGGAGGTCATATATGTTCATTTCTATAATTGAGATAGACCACTTGACTTAGCACTAGTTGTGTATGACTTGATTGAATTAATCATTGAAGCTAAATCGTCATGCCAGCTGTAGCACTACAGGACAAAAAGTCCAGACTGGCCATTCAGTTAGCTTGCAGCTTGAACTCACAACTCAGTCAAGTCGCGAGGCCAAGTCGCCAGCCAACTCTGTTTTGAAAAACTGACTCTTTGCATTCCATTCTCACACAAGTATAAATACCCCTTATACCCACGAAATGTAGAGAGCCTCCAAAGAGAATTTTGAGAAAGAAACCCTAGAGAAAAACAAGATTGACTCATCCACAATCTTTACATTTTGATTCTCCAAATTCCTCAACTCTCACCCTCTCCATTGTTACTTTCTTGAGAGGTTCATTAGCCAAATTCTTTTCTCACCATACCCATATCAATGAGGAGGTTTTTTGGAGCTAGGGAAGCAGTTAGAAAGGGACCAATTGATATTGGTTGATGCTATGGGTTATAACGGAATCCGGTAAGCTAGAAAAGACAAAGGTTCGGCGTAACCTCGTTGGAGCAAGAAGCTTAGAGGGCTTAGGTACAGTGGGTAGATTAGGCTTGGAGGGTCTTCTGCTGTTCATTTATCCCAACTTCATTTTCGAGTGGATTATTGACTGCTTGGAGGGCAGCGGAGAGGTTTTACGCCGAGGACTTCGGTTTCCTCTTCGATAACACATCGCTGTGTTGTCTTTGTTACATCCTTGAGAGGTTCTTGACCAAATCATTTTCTCACCATACCCACATCTGTGAGAAGGTTTTTTGGTGCTTTGGGAATCAGTTAGGAAGGGACCAATGGTTATTGGTTGATGCTATGGGCTATAGCGGAATCCGGTAAGCTAGAAAAGACAAAGGTTCAGCGCAACCTCGTTGGAGCAAGAAGCTTGGAGGGCTTAGGTACACTAGGTAGATTAGGCTTGGAGGGTATATTGCTGTTCATGTATCCCAACTACATTTTCTAGTGGATTATTGACCGCTTGGAGGGCGGCGGAGAGGTTTTACGCCGAGGGCTTCGGTTTCCTCTTCGATAACACATCGTTGTGTTATCCTTGTGTTTGCATCTCTCTTCCCTTAATCTTTGCCATTTAATTTCTGCTATGGATGTGATTTTATTTGGTTAATATAATATAATATAATTAGGACTACGAAACTTGGACTACGAAACTTTACATTTTTCTAATTAGAAAATAAATAAATAAGAGTAAGTGGTTAATATAATATAATTAGGTCCAAACCTACCAACTTGAACTTTTAGGGCCAAGTGATATTTTTATGTGTTATATTAAATTTTTTTTTTTTTTGGGTTGTTGAGAAGAATGTGTTATATATGAACTCTTTAATTAAAATCTTACCATGATGTTATCTGCCAACTGCCATACCATCTAACTCGAATTATGGAGTATAGGATGTAAAATATGTCTTCTTGCATTTTATTTTTTTCTTCACTTGCATTTTTGAAACACAAAGTATAATAATTATATGGTGAATAGGCATTTAATAGGGTTATGATTATACGTGATATTATCTACCTTTTATTTGGGAAAAAAAATTATGTGACAGTATTTTGCTGGATGATGCAAATGTCATTACTTAAAAGTTATGTACGTTTTTAGACCCCTTAAAACACAACCAGATTAACCTAGTTAATTAGCCAAGTGATTACTTAGTCAAACTAAACAGATCTAGGTTAACACAAATATATCATATCATGTATAGCAACGAAAAATAAATAACTCAACGATATGATAACCCAGGAAAACCAAACTGGTAAAAAACCTGGGGAGAATTTAACCTAGCTATCCTCAAGGTAAAACAAATCCACTATGAAAGAATTGAAGTTACACAATAGCGACTTAGACCACTAACATCCTATTGCTACCTCGAGTAAGAAACTTACTACCACGACCACGTGACAGCTCCGAGTCCACGGACTACTTCTTTCTTGGATTCAAAGCAAGCATAAGCACTCCCGCTTGTATATCTTTAAGCTCTTTATGTAGCAACCGAACTGATCATCAAATTCTTGACATAATCTTGATTCTTGATAACCCTAAGTATATGTGAAGGCAAACACATCTAGATCTCACAAGAGATTCACATACACAGCATAAACAACAACACAAGACGTGGCTAGGGTTTTTCCTTTTATACTTAAGGCAAAACATAAAACTCTACACGTCAAATGGGCTTGGGCTGAGTTGGAAAATTCTGTAGAAAAACAATCTACATGAGCTTCGATCGATCGAGTCTAATTCTCGATCGATCGAGCCAGGCAGATTTACACAGTAAATCCTGTAGTACACTCGATTCTAACTTTACATATAAACATACTTTGAGCAAGTCTAAAACAAGACTAAACTTTTTGATCATGGTTTGCCAACATTACAAAATGAAGTTCTAGTACATTTAAACCTAAAGTCTTAAAACCCAACAAGTTATAGTCTTATCTTTATAGAATTTAATATTACATGATCCTTAGGTCATTAACCTTTTCAATTGTAAAAGACTCTGATACTTTCAATATAAAATGGTAAATATTACTATAAAACAAGCAAGGATGCAAAATGGCACCTTTGTGGAACATCAATACCTAGTCACAACTAGTACATTTATTCTCTATCGCCTCAATTATTTAGAAATCATAACATATATTGTTTGTAACTGTAAGGACGGGGAAAGAAAATACATAAATTATAGAAAATCATCGGATTTAGAATGTGACTCATAAACTATAAAATGAGTAATCAATCCCTTACTATTAATTTAAAATTACAAATAGTCTTTAATTTAATAAAGAAGAAGAAGAAGAAAACACATTATTTGCTACAACACAACAAAATGTAAAAAGAGAGAGTAGCAAATAAAGTTTCCCATGGCACACACATTGTATTCGTAATTATCTATACTAGCGGCATATTGGAGTCACAAAGAACTTCATTGTTCCATTTAGGCAATGAATGCCATTGTGCTCACCGCGAGCAAAGTATTGAGGCTGCCATGTCCTTTTCAGCACAAACTCGAAGCCCTCCCCAGCTCCTTGTGTTGCATTTCCCTGCATCTGGGCATTTCTCAAGTCATATTTAATGAAGCTCTCGAGGTTTGGTAGCAAGTAAACACTGTGAGGAAATGTGTTTGGAGTTGGTGGATCATATTTGAAAACTGCAATCAACATCATATAAACAGTTATTTTACATGCATATTTGCATTCAACAAAACAAAACAAAAAATGCACATATTTTTTATGATCCTTAAGGATCCAAATTGATAATCTATGAATAAATAAATTGGAAACAAAGTTCAAAGTCATAAAAACACAAGCGGTTTAAAAAAAATTATTTTGGTCACTATATTTTACAACCTGAACTATGCATGGCAATATGTAACAAGTAGCAATAGCAAAGTAATTAAGCTCACCTAGAGTGTCATTTAAGTAGAAAGGGCCATGTTTGATTGCCCATTCGGTGTAGTTAAAGCCATAATTCTAGTGGTACGAGTCACCCACGATGATCCTATTGGAAGTTTATGTATTATTGGAATTCCCAAATGGCCTGGCTGTGCTAACTGCCATTGTGGAAGCAATTAGCAGCACTAGCATGAGTCCTTGTGCAATTGTGAAACCCATGGTATGATTCGCAACTTATGAAAGATACTAGAGAGTGAAATAATTAAGAGGGTTGAAACAAAGAAAGAGCTAGCGAAATAAAATGTTAGCAACGATATTTGTAAAGTTGTGATTTACAACTATTTTGTATTGGCTTTAATTCCGTGCCAAATTTGATTGTAATTATGTTCAATCTTGTGTACCCTGTATTTCATGTGGGATTTCATTGTAAGGGTTGTGTATGAGAGAGAGTGTGAAGAATTAAGGCAAAGTGAAGAGCAAAGAAGTTTTTGCGGGTAGCTTGCGAGAAGCCTTCCCGCGAAGTGAAGCATGTGCTCAGCACATGGCTAGAATGCAAAGAGTTAGTTTTGCCAATTTGTCATATCTGATATACCCTATCCCTAACCACACTATATATACCCACATTACCCACAGATGTTGAGTGCTTTTCAGAGAGAAAATCCTAGCCACAACTCTTGAGAGTGAGAGATTGTTATACCCACAATTCTCTACACAATCCATTATGGTTTTCCTCAACTCCTACCTCTCCATTTCCATTGGACAGACATTCAGGGTTGATCCATTGTCGATTAACACCCTTGCGACAATCATGTCTTCACACTTGATGACAATATGCATGGCCAAGGTGTGATCTCTACCGTCTGGAGGCAACTTATCATCTGAAAATTAGACTTGGTTGATGGCCAACACCAATGATATCATACCTTTGAAGGAGGAATCTATAATAACGGAAGGAACATGCATTTCCTCCAACACGTTCAATAAAGCTTCCCGATGGACCTCGGAAGATAGCAACAGGGCTAAGATAGAAATCTGAGCTGGAGAAGGAATCTCTTCCTCTTCCTCTTCCTCTCCTTCAGAAGATGGAGGCTGAAAATCCAACATGCAAATATTGTTAACAAGTAGAAATATGGAAAAGGAATTTGCAGAACAATAGTTTGAAGGGAAGAGAAATACCGTTTTACCAACTAAGCAACCTTGCAGATGATCCCGGACAAATTCAGCATAATTTCCTTCTACTCCTACAACAACATAGCCATCATGGGCCCGAGTAATCTCTTCATCAGCTAGGAAGTCAGCCAACCGAACAGTTAGACAAGGAGGAGTTGGAATTTTGGCAGGAGGATACACATGTTCAACTTGGGGCAGCACCCGATCACCAAGATACCAGTACTTTCCATGCCCACATTCAAACAATGCTTGGCGGCTATTCAATTCTAGAGCCCGCTCACACTCAGCATACCCCTCACATCCAGCCCAAGGATTTAAGTTCATCTGAAAAGTCACAAAGAAACTTAGAAAGAGAAGAGACTAGATCGTAACCAAGTGCCAAGGATTTAAAAAGGAAAAAGAAAGAACTCACATCATCAATTGTCAGATTGTCAATCACCAAGCGCCAAATCTCCAAAGAACGCCTAGAGGGTGGAGACAAGTGATGTTTGGGAAACCAACGGAGAAATCTAGGAAAAATGCCAGTAACTTCCTCCCGGATTTCGGGACCAACTCCAAAATACTCATACATCCAGACTTGAAAAATTCACAACACCATTACCACATAGCCAAAATAATTTCCACAACCTACATATAGCCACAATAAATACCAAACCTCACCTACCAAAAAAATGGAGCCCCACCCAAGCTTGAAAGACTCCACCTAGAGAGTTGGGTCATGAAATGCATCAAAGTAGCATAGGCCATGCCGCCCCAGTCATAATTCTGGAGATGTTCAATTTTTCTCAAGCTCCCCAAGTAGCGCAGATTCACAGTATTGCCTAAATTCAGACACAAGAAAGTCCCAATAAAAAGAAGCATGAACATATGAACACCCTTTGCCACAATCTCACATTGGGGAATACTCTCACATAACCAAGACAAAAGAACATTGTTACTCCTCATTCTAGAAGGCATTACACCTAGAATTTTCTTGAGCTCAGTTGAAGGGAATTATTGACAAGAATTCTTTTACCACCCAACCTCAGACCAGTGATGATAGAAAAGTCATAAGGTGTCAACATTACCTCCCTAATGTTCGGAAAATGAAAGGTACATGTAGTTTCCCAGAAGCGCTCTGCTAAGGCAAGAAGTAACTGAAGATCCTTGTACTCATGTGTCTCATGATTTGACAAAGCTTCGAAGAAGGTGCCAAAGCCCGCTTCATTGATGACATTTTTGATGCTAGGAGACAATGCTGCCCATGCACTTTTCAACATTTGGAGATTCCCTCAACTCTTGAGGCTCTGCAACATAAAAAATTCAGCTTATCAATTTCCATAACCCAAAACATATAACCAAAAAATTTCCATTCCCAAAAAAATATCCTCACAATCAATACTCCACCACCACAAAATCAAATCAATGCCCCACCAAAATTTCACCACTACCAAATTTATCACATATCCATACAACCACCAAATTTTGCCATAGCCATGCAAAAAGAAAATTTCTACATGTCCAAGAAAAAAATTCCCACAACTTCATGCACAAATAAATTCTCACATACCCAACAAAATTTTTCCACAATACCCATAAATATATCCATGCACATACCCACAAAATTTTTCCATGTTCATGAAACAAAGTTTATGCATGCCAACAAGTTTTCCCACATACATCATGAACACATTCATATAAGTCAAACACAAAGTTTTCACAATGCCAGTACTCCTAAAATCCAAACCAAAATTCATCCAACAACATCACAAATTACCTACATTGTCAAAATTCCAAAAGCCACCAACATTGCCCTAATTGCACCATGATCAAAGAAAAAACACACTTCAAGAATGCTCCAAAGCCAACATTCCAAACATGATTAGTCACACAATGCCCCCAAAATTTCAAAAGTGACAATATCTCACCATGAAACTTCAATGAAACATGCAACAACATTTTTCCAAGCAAAGAAACCAAAGAAAAACTCACCTTGGTGTCCACATGACAATATGGAGCATAGGTCCTAGGGTCTTAAAGAAGTCCATCATCATCATTCCAATCAAATGTTGGATCATATTTCTTACCATGAGAAGCTAGAAAAGAAGATCCCTTGGAGGAAGAAGCCATTTTAATGCAAAGAAAATGGGTTTTAAAAAATGGGTTTCACCAAAAATGGGTGTGGGATGAAAATGCTCAAAACATGAAGATCTAAAGAAATATTGATAGAGATGGATGAGCGAGAGTTGAGAAGCTTAGAAAAGTGTTTTTTGTGAGAAAGAATGGTGAAATGAAGAAGAAAAATCAAGGGGAAGAAGAAGGTGAATGGTGCCATTGGAGGAAGAGAAGTTGATGGAAGATGAAGCTAAAAAGCAAAAAGAGAGAAATAATGAAGTGGGAGGCCAAAATTTCGGCCCCCACACTCTTTAACTCAGCAAAAGCAAAGTCAACTTAGTCAAACTGAGTTGACTTAGTCAACCCTAAAAAAAATAAAACTTTTTCAAAATTTTCAAGGACCTTTCAAAATCCAAATTTTCAATTCAAAAATTTTCATTCCTAAGTTTTCAATTTCACATTCTCAATGCCCAAGTTTTAAACTTAAAGCTTCAGTTTTTGAAAGAATTCAAACCTCAGATTTCATGATCAAAATTCCAAGCCTTAATTTTCAAAATTCTAAGGCTCAAAATTTCAGATTTTAAGCTCCAGATTTCAAGTAAAAATTTCAAAGTTTCAAAGTCTCAAAATTTGAAATAAAAATTTCAAAATTTCCAAGTTTCAAAGATCAAATGTTTCTCAAAAGAAAAATCTTTTGTTAATTAAACTTTTTTTTAACAAAATTCAAATCAAGAGTGAGCAAATGAAAATCACACATCTCAAAAATGGTGCGACCATAAAGCACCTATTAGTTAATGTCTAATTTAAAATTTTGACTTTTTACAAAAAGCAAATCCAGATCGAGGTAGAGGAGACCCCCTTGGTCATCATTTCAATTCCAGATTATCAAAGTAGAGAAGATCCCTTTGATCATCATTCCAAAGCCAGATCGAGGTAGAGGAGATCCCCTTGATCGTCATTTCAGTTCCAGATTATCAAAGTAGAGGAGATCCCTTTGATCATCATTCCAAAGCCAGATCGTCAGTTCCAGATTATCGAGGTAGAGGAGATCCCCTTGATCATCATTCCAAAGCCAAATCAAGATCAAAGTATAGGAGATCCCTTTGATCGTCATCCTATACAACTCCATTTTCAAGATCAGGAAAGGAAAGTTTCCTGGTCACCCCAATTGCTAAGAATCATTTCCAGAGTCATCAACTACCAGCTAAGTCTGGTATTTTTATTTTTTTTAGTCAAAAGATAAAGCTAGTTCTATGTTCCAAGGTTTTAGGTTCAAGGGCTAGGTAATCTTTGAAGATTCAACCTCAATTAAATCATGGTTGCTAAAATTAGTGTATTTGTTTTACAATGACATTTGCTTTTCAAGCTCTATCAATGAAGGGCATTCTATAGACACTCAATTTTGCACCCATAATTTAATCAAGGAGAATGACTTGAATGATCAATCCATGTACCCCAAAAATCATAATTGCATTACATGCATGAATTTGTTCTTGCATTACATGCATCATTTTGTCTTTGCGTTACATGCATTAATTCATTCATTGCATATTGATAGGCCAAAAACGTATTGACCACTTGTGATAAATTAATTGATTAATTAGCCAAGTTTATTAATTAATAAAATTAACATGCAAAGCGTGTGGTAGCACAAACAAATCACCAATTTAACTAAGTATGCAGCAGAAAATAAATTGACACAGTGATTTTTTTACAAATGGGAAAAACCTACACGGCAAAAACCCCTCCGGGTGATTTTGAGGTCACCACTCCCAAGAATCTACTATTATCACAACAAGCGGTTATAAGTAAAGCAATCCCAGTACATTATACCAATCTACAATTGAACCCTTACCCCAATACCCAATTTGACTTGTTTTGTAGTGACAATCTCTCATTTTCAATGCACGGCTCCCAGTACGTGACTAACCAATTGCACGGATCCTAGTACACGACTTCAATCACCAACTAGAGAAGGTTGTTGGCTGCAAAGTTCTTCAGTTCATCATACGATGAAGATCGAGAAGCGCCTTGGTTACAAAACCCTACGGTGCACAAACACAACAGCTTCTTCACAAGAAAAATGAACTAGGGCAAATTCTATCTCCGATCATAATTTGCTTGAACAAAACTTTGCTCAACACTTATGCAACTTGTGTTACCTTTGACGGCCCTTAAAATAATCCTTATATATGTTTAGGGTTGTGAGAAAAGAAAGCCCAAACATACAATCACGAACTGGATGAAAAACAGATTGGAAATTCTGAGTTTCATAAACCTCAACAGATACCTGTCTGTCGAGCAGCTGTCGAGCCATGGGCTAGAACAGCTCTTCAGGGCTCGATAGATGCTAGCTGTCGAGCTTTAATTAACAGCACTTTTCACACTTGAATCCTGGATAGACTTGCATGGCTTTAACACTTGAACTTGAAACCTTGTTTCTTGAAGTATTAAACACATCCTAGATCTACCCAAATACAAGTAAAGTGTGTTTTGTCAAAGGATTAGCCAATTACATAAAATAGTGATATATGTTCCTAACATTGAATCACATATGTCCTAACACATATCATAAAAATGATCTGGAGATTCTAACGGTCGTAGCGGTGTTTTCGGTTATCAAATCGGACTATTGAATCGAAAGATATCGCATGATCAAGTTTACACGGTCAACATGCATTGTGTCTAGGTAGAATCAACCACACATGATCAATTTAAATTAATTTTGATTGGTTAAAAAATTAAAATTAATTAAATAATTTTATGATTGGTTGATAATTAGTGTTTAAAATAGGGATGCATGCATGTGAATAAAAGGGATAGTAGGATAACAATAAAACTGTGGATAATCTGAACTTTATCAAGATTTATTTTATGGTATTTATCTACAAGATAAGTAACCTTAAATATCCTAAATTATCCAAAAAAGAGATGAAAAATCATAGGCGGAGGATGTAAACATGTCTTGGTACAAGGACTGGCCAAAAAACTTTAGAAGAGGAGTCCAAACGGCACCCGAACACGAAAGTGCATTCGGAGCCATAGGGCCAATTCGGCACTTTTGGAGTGCCGAACAACACTCTGAAATGGCCGAATTTCCCTGATGTGGGCTTTGGCCCAACGGCCTTCGGGTGACGATTATGCATACCCTTTTCGATCTTTTCGCAAGAGGATGTGTCCGGATTCAAACCCTAATCATCCATACCTATTTTTTAGAGTCTTCTGGCCTCTATAAATAGAGACTGAACCTTATAATTTAGCACCTTTCTTTTTATGCTTTAAGAGGCATACGTTTTTTACTCTTAAACCACCCATATTTTATGATCCCATCTTTGAGTGTTGATGCTTTGTAAAGTTGTGATTTTTCAATATGTATTTTTTTGGCTTTTATTCCTTGTCAAATCTGATTGTAAATTTATTCAATCTTATGTACCTTGTATTTGTTGTGGGAATTTATTGTAAGGGTTGTGTGTTAGAGAGAGAGAGTGTGAAGACTCAAGCATCTGAAGTCTGAAGAAGTTTCGCGGGTATATCGCAACTAAGCATCCCGTGAAAGGAAACATGTGCCTTGCACATGACTGGAATGCGAAGAGTCAGGCCAGATGGAGACAACTGTGTCTCGCGAGTATCTCGCGGGTAAGGCCTTCCCGCGAGGCACCCGCGAGACATTCTGTTCTGCCAGCTTGTCCAGTTTGATACACACTTTCTGCACCCACACTATATATACCCTCATTACCCACAAATGATAAGGAGAGCCTCTGAGAGAAAACCCTAGCTAAAACACTTGAGAGTTAGAAATTGTTATACCAACAATTCTCTACACATTTGTTTGTGGAATTTCCTCATCTCCTACCTCTCCATTTCTATATCATTGAGAGGTTGATAGCCCAAACACTTACCACACCCTTTGAGAGTGTCAAGTGAAGTTTTAGTGCTGCTGGGAAGCATTGGAAGAAGCCTAGAATGGCAGATGCAACATGGAGCTTGTTGCAGGATTCATAGAGCTAGACAAGACACGGTTCAGAGAAGCCTTGTTGGAGTAGGAGCTTGGAGGGCTTAGGTACATCGAGTAGATTAGGCTTGGAGGGTCTCTTGCTAACCCATGTATCCCAACTGATTGTCTAGTGGATTGATTACCGCTTGGAGGGCGGCGGAGAGGTTTTTTGCCGAGTTCTTCGGTTTCCTCTTCGATAACACATCGGGGTGTTATCTGTGTTTGCATCTCTCTTCCCTACTCTTGTTCATTTCATTTTACTGCTGTGTTGCTTTAAATATGGATTAGAGTAGCTTGCTTGGTTATCCACTCATATTTACACTATTCCGCACTTGTAGTAAGTTAGTGTAAAATCTATTGAGCCGTAATTTTAATTTGGGGTCTAAATAGCTCTTGTGTTTTTAACACATTTTCGAGCTTTTAATTGGTATTAGAGCGGGTGAACTCATTGTGGTTTAAATACCTTAGTGCGATCCTTGACCCCGTATTGAGATGGACCGGTCTCAATCTTTGAATGTTCCACCATACTTTGATGGTAACAACTATGCTTTTTGGAAAGTCTGAATGAGGGAATTCTTGTGTTCTATTGATGATACTATTTGGGATGCGGTAGAAGTAGGATGGACTAGACCGGAGGCTGCTAAATCCACTTGGGATAAGGCAGCACTTGCGGCAGCTAACGCTAACAATAAAGCTTTGAATGCTATTTTTTGTGGTGTTTTTCTAGATGAGTTCCACAGGATTTCTCATATAACAGTAGCCAAGGAAGCTTGGGAGATATTGGAGACCACCTATGAAGGAACAAAGAAAGTCAAGGACACAAAGCTTCAGATGTTAACCACCAAATTTGAAGAGCTTAAGATGGGAGATGATGAGTCTTTTGATTCATTCTATGGAAAGCTCAACGAAATTGTGATTGCGAAGCTCAATCTTGGTGAGAAGATTGAGGATGCTAAGGTGGTGAGAAAAATTTTGAGGTCTCTACCAGAAAGTTTTCGAGCAAAAGTGACAGCTATAGAGGAAAGTAAAGATTTGGATGAAATTAAGATCCAAGAGCTCATTGGGTCTCTCCAAACGTATGAGCTTGGGTTGCCTTCTCATAAGTCGAGTAAATCTCTTGCTCTTAAAACCATCACCGAAAGAATGGGTGATTCCTCCAAAGAAGATGGAGTGGAAAAGGATGTAGCATTTCTTGCAAAGAACTTCCGAAAATTTCTGAAGATGAAGAACAGTGGGAAACCATTCAATAGAGGGAAGTTCTCATCCTCCAAAGGTGATAGGAAGGAGTTTAAGAAGAAAGATGGAAAGGATTCACAGTCTTCTCAAGGAATTGTGTTTCGAATGCAATGGTCATGGGCATCTCAAGAAGGAGTGTCCTAACTATTTGAGAGGGAAGGGCAAGGCATATGCCACAACCCTTAGTGATTCGAATTCTTCAAACTCTGATTCGGAAGCTAGTTGTGATGAAGAAGGGAATTTCTTTGCATTTATGACTATTGCTCATGTTGAGTCTTCGGAGGACTTGAATTTGCTTGTGCAAGAAATTGGAGAGCATAGTGATGAGGAATCCATGGGAATTGTAGAAGAATCGGATGATGAAGAAGATGAAGATACAGCTGGTCTTCAAGAGAACTACAACTCACTTCTTGAAAAAACTGGAGAATATGCAAGGGTGGCCAAGGCAGCCGTGAAAAAGATGAAAAAGGCAAAGGAAGATTATAAGAGTCTTCTAGTGTGCCATGAGGAGGCCAAATGTGAAATAGAGACGTTGAATGGTGAACTGACCGAAGCCTACTCAAAGATAAAATTTCTTGAATCTGAGGTAGCTTAAGCAAATGCCAAGGTAGAGAGAGTATCCACAAAGAAGCTTGATGATGTCCTCTCTCATCAAAAATCCTTCTCCTATAAAACCGGATTAGGATACACCGGAGAAAGTAGTTCAGGTGTGAATATCTCCAAAGAAGTAAAGTTTGTGAAGGCTAAAGAACCAATTGCAATTGCCCCTACTGAGGAGAAGGCAAAAGTTGAGAAGAAGAAGAATGTGGCTGACCAGCGAATGTTGAACAAGCCCCGAAATCAATCTGTGGTCAGGTCTGAAGCTAGAGCAAAATCTCGTCCACGATCACAAAGAGGTTCTAGAACAAATCATGTGTGTCATCACTGTGGACTTCAAGGGCACACCTGACCAAATTGTCATAAGCTGAGAGCATTGAGGAATGCTAGTGATCAAAGGTCCAGAGGAACAAGGAATGACAAGAGGACTTGGGTTGTTGAGCCATCAAGAAGTCAAAATGGTGATCCCGGAATGATGGACGTGATGAAGATGATTGGTGCATTCACCAACTGCTTGGAAAGCTTCACTAGAAAGTTTGAAAGTCCTAACTCTCGTACCCAATCCTATAGGGATATCACCCCAAACACACGTGACATGTGGGTGAAGAAGGGTACTCATGCATGATCACCTCCTAGGTCCATGCATCAATACTTCCAATGTTTAGGATCATAGGTTCATGCATCGTATTATACATTCTTTAAAGCATGTGTTTCTTTTACAAGTTTTTGTTTTATACTTGTGTTTGCTAATCTTACTTGTTCTGTTTTTGAGTGTGTTCAAAAAAAAAATTCAAAAACCCATAAAAATTGTGTACATCACATGGGAATTTGGCCTAGTACCTTTGTACTAATGGCATAGTGCATTTACGAGCTTAGCTTGTTTTGTATGCACATATATCTTTGTGGGAGAAATCTTGAAAACTATGTGTGATTGTTGTAAATAGATCTTCAAACTTGTCATGAATGATTGGTCAATAGTCTTGTTGGTCTTGATACTTGCATAGATTTGTGCCTATATATCTTCCCACCTTTATTTTATGTTTTTGCATTAGAGCTCACCAAATGTAAATCTCAAAATGAAAAAGAGATTATGAGCTGCAAAAGCCTGTCGCACATACTAGTATTTTACTAGGAAAAAGGGAAAGCGACTCTTATATTGAAATGTATGGTGCTCAAAAAGCCAAAGGCTTACTCTCATTGTTGAAATATCAAAAATTTCAAGCACCGATCTCAAAAAGAGTTGTATTGTCCAAAAGGGATCAAATGTTATGATTTATGCAGAAGCCAAATGAAAAGCTTCTAAGTTTTGTAATCATTCTCTTGTGTGAGGTCATATATGTTCTTCTTTATAATTGAGATTGTCCACTTGACTTAGTGCTAGTTGTGTATGACTTGATTGAATTGATCATTGTAGCTTCACTCTCATCTATGGACTATTCCACATTTGATACTCACACACAACACACAAGACTTTGTTCCGATAATGTTTATCTCATTTGTGTGATTGTACATGTTCAAATGTGATGTGTATGCTCAAATACTTGGTGATCAAACCCAAAAAGATTTTTGAGTGTTTTATTTGTTTTTGAAAGTGTTTTTATCCTTTCATGCTTTTAGTTTTTGTTCAAAATGCACTTTTGTGTTTTTCTTCCAAAAACTGGTTCAGAGGTTGTTTCACGAGAAGCTCACGACTTAGAGCTTCCCGTGAAAAGTGCTTAAGGGACTTCAAAAATTCACATTTTCATACAGAAACTCTCGCTACTGCCTCGCGAGTATTTCGTGACTAAACTCTTCTCACGAAGTGATTTTTAGGCAAAAACTGGATTTTTCACAAAATCACACAGAGAGTTTCGCGACTGTATCGCTACTATCTCGTGACTTAAAGCTTCTCACGAAAGTTCTTGTACTTCAGTGGTCTGTCTCGCGACTACCCCGCGACTTCTTCGCTACTGCCTAACTCGCGAAAAACGCGTGTTTTCAGTTTTTATGTAGCAGATGTGACATTTTTTCAAAACTCATAACTTCCCTCGCACTAACTCTCTTCGAACCCTTTTCAACCCAAATCTCTATTTCATTCAAACCCCATCATTTTCAGGCAAAATCTCTGCAAAAACCTTTCAAGGTATGTGTTTCTTACACTTGTTTCATCTTTTACTTTCGGATTATGCAAAATTTGTGCTTAGGGTTCTAAAAATTGGGGATTTTCAAAAATTGGGTTAGGTTTCTAAATTTTGTGAAAATTTTTCCAAAATCTTGATTGGGCTGTGTCCCATTTGATGTTTGTGCATCTGTGTTGGCCCCTTGTGGCAGTTTGAGCATGTATTGAGGCATTTTTCCGTATGTTCATGCATTGTTCATTTGTGTTGTTCATTTTTGCATACCAAGTGTTTGACAAAATGTCCCAGTGACATTTTTGTGCTAAAGTGGATTCAAGTGAATTCCAATTTCTGGGTTTACATTGGTTTGACTCTGTTATCACTTGCTTTGACATATACGTCTGTGTTTCACACTTTACCCATTTTGTGCCTCAATGCCATGCCTTGCACACAATGTGCACACTTTAGGCATCTCTAGGCCCCCCCCCCCCCCCCAATGCATCACGTGATGCACACACATGCATTAGCACATACTCTGCACAAACACACACATGCACAGTTACTTAGTTTTTGCACTATGATTTTGCTTAATTGGTTAATTTCCTTAGCATATTGTTTGAGTCTATTTACTCTATTTTGTGTTGGTTATGCTCTGTTTTAGGTTGTTTTTACTTTTAATCCTTGGATTAATTTGAATCTAATCAAGTTTTGTGTTCTGTTTTGTGTGTTTTTGCACTCGCTGTTTGTGTTTTGTGGATATGTTTGTAGATGTCTCCGTTTAAAACCTCAGCGGTGAAAGGAGGTTGCAACAAAGGGAAAGAGCTGGTGATTGATGTTGATGACCTTTCACCGAAGTCAAAAAGAACTCGTTTTTCAACAGGAGTGCATGACTCTAACTTGTTCAGATCATATGCTGCATTCCAGACCTACTCCAACCAGTTTCGAGATGCTACATTGTTGGTTGAAAAGGCCGTTGATCAACCCTCTCTCCGAGACACGGATATCCCAATATGGTTTGCCACCAAAGATTGGAATTATCTTCTCTCAACTCTTAAGGATGCATATGAGAACTTAGTGAAAGAATTCTATGCCAATGCCATTGTTGAAGGAGAGGAAATCAAGTGCTGGGTGAGAGGAAAAAGGTTCTTGGTTACACCCGCCTACTCGGCCGAAATTCTGAACATCAACAGGCCAATATTACCTATCCCTTAGGTTTATGATGAACTCACTCTGGATGAGGAGCTTCTACGGAAAGTTTTAGGAGCTAATTTGGAATTCCCCTCCAATAGGAAGTCAATAAGTATGGCATCACTTTCTCCTGAACTAAGGCTGTTCACAATGATCATGTGTAGCAACCTCTACCCTCTGTCTAGCACCAGTTACATGAATCTCGGTCGAGCATTATTCCTGCATGATCTGATCTCTGACGTGGAGATTGATGTGTGTTCTCATATTTTCCACATTCTGGCAAAAATGGTTAATCGGACTGCTTCAAGGAATTGTATTCCTTTTTGTCGTCTTATATCACGGATTTTGAAGCTCAAAGGCGTGCATCCTTCAGAAGATGAGCGTCCATATCCAAGGCCAAGTCCAATTAATATCCGCTCTCTCCATGCAAGCATGAGTCACACTAAGAAGACTCCCAAGCATGAAAGTCATGCTACTCAGGGTAGCTCAAGTTCTACATCTCATGTCTATGACGAACAGTTCAACAACATCATGGCTGCATTTCATGAGATTAATACCAAGATATCAGGACTAGCTACTATCATGCACTCCCAGCACATTCGCTTTGATACGAAGTTCACATCTCTCCAAACTCAGATGGATGAAATTCAAAGGAAGCTAGAAGAAAATGGAGACTAGCTATTCCATGACAAAAAGGGGGAGATGGTGTCACTAATAGGGGGAGTGTAGTGATAGGGGGAGGAGAAGCTACTGTTTTTACCTGCTTTTGTTTAAAGCTTTGATACTATATTTTTTATTTCAGTTTATATTCTGATTTGTGACTATTTCAATGCTTTTGTATCATTTTTTTTTTGTACTTCTAGATATTGATAATATGTCTTGAGTACTTCACACTTGTGCCCTAGTAGGACTGTTCCTAGATGCATATATTTCGTGTATTTTGCATTGGTTGTGTGTTGGACATACAAGTGATCATAAGTGATTGCTTTTTGTTTGTATGTTCGGATGGACACTTACTTGATAAATGTTCATTGTAGTCATTCCTTTATGACTGAACTTGTTTGATCAAGTCTTTTTGTTTATATGATATCTAATGTTTACATACTTAATCGCACTTTGCTTGCTCATGTTCATACCTTGTGCTCAACTTGTCATAAACTTAATGAAAGTTTTGTTTGTGTGCGAGTGTTTCAGGTTACAGGTATAAACTGCAAGTGCTTCACAGTTTCTAGATTAGGTGTGAGTGAGTTTTGCCATTGTTCCCAAACTCACGTTTAAGTTTAGAGTCTGTTTTAGGGGTTTTGTCACGGAATAGCCAAAGGGGGAGATTGTAAAGTTGTAATTTTCCAATATGTATTTTGTTGGCTTTTATTCTGTGTCAAATCTAATTGTAAATTTATTCAATCTTATGTACCCTGTATTTGTTGTGGGAATTTATTGTAAGGGTTGTGTGTTAGAGAGAGAGAGTGTGAAGACTCAAGCATCTGAAGTCTGAAGAAGTTTCGCGGGTATATCACGACTAAGCATCCCGCGAAAGGAAGCATGTGCCTTGTACATGACTGGAATGCGAAGAGTCAAGCCAGATGGAGACAGCTGTGTCTCGCGAGTATCTTGCGGGTAAGGCCTTCCTGCGAGACACCCGCAAGACATTCTATTCTGCCAGCCTGTCCAGTCTTTAAAAATCTAACATATCAAGTCACAAAATTGCATTTATTTAATATACACATTTATGCACACGCATGAAGGGAAAAAATTATAATAAGCAATGTCTAGAATCCATAATGATATACATAGAATTGCTGCTGAGTTTAAATATTATAAATCAATAGGGATTGTTGTTCCATATCTCAAAAAATCAATAGGAAAATACTCTATTACCTTCTCCAATCCCAAAATCTGTGTCCTAAAATCAACACCCTTGCTTATCCCAAAATCAATATTCTGCTAATCCTAAAAGAAGAAAAAATAATCCATAAAGTCACCAAGTTTAACATGAGAGAGAGAGAAGAGTGATGAGTGAGAGAGGATCGATGACAGAGAGAGCTTACCAGTCTTTTTGAGAGGCTGAAAGGCGTGGGTCTGTCTATGGGAGGAGAAAGAGAGAGTAACAGTGTTTTGTTTACCTAGATAAAAAAGAGCAAGACTTAGGTACAATATTTAGGTACGGTTCCTTAGGTTCTTCTTTTAAGATTTTATCTTGTGACTTTTTTCTCATGGATGGAAGTGTATTTTTAAAGTTGTGTAGCCACGTGGAAAAATATTAAGAGAGGAACTTAAGGAACAACACCTAAAATACTATACATAAATTTTATCTAATAAAAAATAATGAAAAAAAAATTCTAAAAAATTTAGAACCCGCCTGAAAATTGGGCACTGCGCAAAAAGAAATCAAAAAAATTCACTATGCACTATTTACAAACTGAAGTTACTGAACCTCCACCTTTAGTTTACAAACTACGTGCTTCACTGCTTTGCTAGTCTGCTAGTGCTAGTTGTATGCACAACAAATCAATGAGAGCCACACCTTTGATTCTTAATTTTTAATATAGAATCAATGAGAGCCACACCTTTGGAGGCTTTTTTTCTTTTTTTATTTATTTATTGTATATGGATGTATGTCTTCATTATCTTATTATGAACAGATGGATTTTAATCAAATATATCAATAAATAGAGTGAAAGATGAACAATATTAGATTAGTAGTGCTATATCTATCTTGATTTTATTCTCTTTTTTTTCTATTTATAAGTTATGCGAAAAATTATGTTAACATAAATTTAAAATAACTTTGATTCGCATGTGACCGTGTGGACTTCCCAAATATTTGAGTTTAATGGAATGCAATTTACTTTCTTAGGTCTGTAAATAAAAGTACCCACACAATGACTTCAATACTATCATAGTTTTTTTTTTTTTTTGGTGCTAGGTTTCATTACACTTTTAACTATTT
>JARYZH020001683.1:0-23903 GCA_030021035.2 Notholithocarpus densiflorus | reverse complement strand
TAGGCTTAAATTTTTGATAACTTATTTGCTTAAAGGCCTATTATTATTTTTGAAACTCAGAGAGAGAGAGAGAGAGAGAGAGAAACAAATAAAAAGATTTTTATTGATAGAGGAAAGACCACCATAAAATTAGTAGCTAGGAATGCTTAAAACATATATAGATCGAAGACTATAAAGAAGAGTTGAAAGTTGAAACAAGTAGAACTTGGAAAACATTATATGTTAACTAGCTCTGCTTTAATTATCATCCATTCATTAACCCACATTATATACAAGCTGAATTTAGAAAAAAATAAATAAAAAATAGAGAAGTCGAGAGAGAGATCGAGAGACGGATACTGTACAGAATAAAGACAGCCTAGTCCAACCAACTCATGTAAATCCTCAACCTAAAAAATGCAAAAGTTGTTAAAAAATGATACAAGGATTGTATCTCTTCAAATCCTATTCATTGGACATTGACTATTAAAACCAAACAAAGACATAGATCACATATATCTTGTGAATTGTGACATCATGGTTGGTGTCTTGATCTTTGTTGAGAAACCTACCTTCAAGTTTTTATTTTCTTTCTAACTCAAAGGTTAGAAAAGTCTTACCATCTTGATCATAGCATCTCTAAAAAGTTAAAGCTTTTTTCTTTTAAAGTAACAAATCAAAATAGATAAATAATTATATAATGTAGACAGGTCAATTTAATGGTAATATTAGTATATAATAATTTTTTTTTTAATAATACTAGGAAACCAATAGTTTTAAGTCTTATAATTCAGCATTGTAATAATAATGTCATAAATGGGTTATGAGGTGGATTCACCAACTGAATGGACCAAATTTTGTGTTTGTTATCCACTTGCATTTTTTGTGTTTCTTTTTGTTTTGTAACATGAATAGGTCCACATGCATTGTACATATGGGCCAATCATCTCAATTATGGGCTTCCATCAATCATAGTAAAGATAGAGGATTAGGTGAGCTCAAAAATACTTGTAGATCTCTTCTCCGTACAAAATAACAATAAAAATCAGCCCCCTGACTGGAAGAATTGGTCCTTTAGACTAGTTGTTGGGACCATTAAGAGAGGCCATGATCAGCCTCAATACCTTGAGAAGTTGCAAGTATATCAGCACTTTTAAAAGATTTGTTTTTGTTGTTGTTTAGGAAAAACATAAATTGGGTATTCAATGGAATTTTGTATTGTTTTCGAGTGGGCTTGTTTATACTTGCTGAGTTGTCTAGGAAGAGACATGCATTGGGAATGATATGAAATTTATGTTTGTTCTTTTGAGTGTATGATGTTTTTCATGGGTTTGCTTTTGATGAGTTTGTTTCCGAGTGAAGTTATAGACTCTTCCTACTTGGTTAGAATTATAACAACAGAAAAGACGAGTTTGTGGTGCTTTTGAGTTTCTATGGAATTTGCATTGCTATTGAGTTTGTGGTGCTTTTGAAGAGTTTGTTTCCTAGTGAAGTTTGAGTGTTCTTAGATGATTAGAATGAAGTTATGGCTTTAGGGTGATATATGATACAAGTTCCACAAGCAACTTGATTTGAGCCCAAGGTGAATTCTGTATTGATAAACAAAACATGGGTTTGGAAGGAAGCCTACAAGATCTGACTAGCTTTAGTCACGTTCTAAAAACAAACAAACTTTACTATCACTACCTCCATTAATGCTGTTTTGGTTACTTAGTCTAGGCAAGCCATAATTGTTCATGTTGCTATGTTGGCCTTTGGAAACTTTTTTTTTGTATAGTTTGGTTTTGTAAATGAAGTTTACTAATTCATTATAAAAAACAAAAATAAAAAGTTCAGTGATATATATATATATATATATATACGAAATTTGTATTGCTTTTGATGAGTTTGCTTCCAAGTGAAGTTATAGACTCTTCCTAGTTGGTTAGAATTATTAAAAATGAAAAGACGAGTATTCTTAGTTGTTTAGGAAGAAACATGAATTGGGTATTCTATGGAATTTGCATTGCTTTTGAGTTTGTAGTGTCTTTGATGAGTTTGTTTCCTAGTGTTCTTAAGATCAGATTTGTAAGTGCTGGAAAGTTGTCTAACTTCACTAATCTTGTTTTTAAGAGCATCTCTAGCTGCTGTATATTCTGATCGTAGCATTCAATATTGGAAAAGTTAAGGTTTTCTTTATATGAAGTAACTTATGTTCTTCTTAGTTCTCTGCTTGGCTCGAAATAGCTGACTGCTGCCCCTTATATTTTTGCAGTGCCGTTATGGACGTAAACTGTGTTCTACCTGTAAATCAAGGGTACAACACCAATGCCCTAGTTGTAGACAAGGCACCCCTAGAAGCATCCGGGATAGCCATAGGAAGTTAGAGACAGTCATGTGCGTAATGTTTTCAGTTGAGGTATAACCATAATCATGTGTGATGCTTGCTGCATCTTTTTTGTGTCAAATGGACCCTAAACTTTCCTCCATTTTGTTGCTGTATTGAACTGCATATTCCTTAAATATTGATAATTTTCCCGTATTCCTTAAAGATTGATTGAAATTGTGACAGGTTTGAGAAAATTCCAACTTGATATTCTGGCTTGTTATTTGTTGCATGCAACAAGCCGGAATTTTGTAATAATAACAAGCTGGAATTGTGTGTGTGACAGGTTTTTTATAGTAGCGTTTGTAAATGTATTCGCCATCTGGCCTAGAAAGGAAAAAAAAAAAAAAAAACCTATAGCCGCGTTTTTAAAACGTGGCTATAGACAAATTCAAAAAATATTTAGGAGGTTGTAGCCGCGTTTAAAACGAGGCTATAGGTGACAGATATAGCCACATTTAAAAAACGTGGCTAAAATATGTCTTCAAAGCCAACAAGGGTCCTATGGTCGCACTTTTCAAACGCGTCCTAAGACTAGGACCTATGGCCGCGTTTAAAACGTGGCCTAAGGTGAAAGCTATAGCCACGTTTTAAATGCGGCCATAGGTCCTGGTCTTAGGCCACGTTTTAAACGTGGCTATAGCTTTCACCTTAGGCCACGTTTTAAACGTGGCCATAGGCCCTGGTCTTAGGCCACGTTTAAAAAAGTGCGGCCATAGACCCCTTAGGCCTATAATCAAGGGGTTTAGGCCATATTTGAAAATGTGGCCTAAAAAAACGCAGCTATAGGCCAAATCGTCCTATAGCCACATTTTTCTGACCTATAGCTGCGTTTTAAAAACGTGGCTACAGAACGTTTCTTTTGTAGTGCATGATGGGTGAGAGAGTTTCAGCATTGTTGTTCTAGTCCTATGGTTAATACGCGATCTTCACCAGATAATCTCAACGACACATGATGGGTGAGAGAGTATTTCAACTTCTTCCTCTCCATAACCCATTAATGACACTCCGTAAATTTTACTGTTATTCTAACAATTCCATTTTGTTTCAGATTTCAGCAAGTTGTGTCAATCCTAGAACTCATTGATGATGTAGTTGGGTCCCTTGTTAGCCTTGTTGTTCTACTCCTACGGTTGGTACCCATATGCAGAAGGATTTGGTCCTTTTAGACAGCAAGACAACCTATTGTTGTTGCCAATGACCACCAGAACGAAGTCCCACTTGCTGATATTAACCATGGCCAGAACGATATACCATTTAGTACTGATGCTGAAGGTGATGTTGCCAATGGCCAAAACGATGTAATTGTGAATGAGGAATTGAACATTTGAACTCACCGGTTTCGAGAAAACATATCTTGTACGTGTAATACCACTTTCAGCACCTCCACCGTTCATAATATGTAGTCTTTGTTCTTCCAGGTAACTTTGTTATGTATGTAACAAGTAAACCAAATGTTTTTGGTTTTTTTTTTTTTTTTTTGATTGAAGAATACGTGAACTTTCTTTTCAGACTTTGCTGTGATCAAAGTGTCCTTTTATGTCAGCTTTTGTTTGAGTTATTACTAAATAGATTCTATCATATTTATTACTTCATCAGCTTTTTAGTTAAAGATTGGGTGTTTT
Source organism: Notholithocarpus densiflorus (assembly GCA_030021035.2). Lineage (NCBI taxonomy): Eukaryota > Viridiplantae > Streptophyta > Magnoliopsida > Fagales > Fagaceae > Notholithocarpus > Notholithocarpus densiflorus. Next base: position 19,934 of record JARYZH020001683.1, on the reverse strand, counting down.
TCATTATCATGATTATTATTAGACATACGTTCTTCTATACCATCTGATTTTAGGAGGCAATAATATATTATATATGTCAACGATTTGTAATTTATTACTGTGAATTTTACAATAGACTGTTTAAAGGAGTAAAGAGAGCATGTGTACACGTGGTTGAGCCTTTTGTGACTTGTCCACCTAGACCGTCGCACACTCGCACTTGTCTCTTCTTTCTCCAAATTATTACTAAAAAAACATGTGTACAACAAACTTCTTTTGCATTATCGGTCAGTCTATAAAATGGAACCAGCAAGTTTAGAAAACGCATGCAGAGATTCGCTTCCTGAGTTCTTGGTTGTTTTTCTATCTTTCTGTCTGTTCGGGAACTAGGTTAATACATACATATGATTTATGCAAATCTGATTGTTAATTTGGAACTAGGTTGATTTTGATATATATGGTGTAGTTTTCTTGGGTGTATACATCCTTAATTTCTACCCTACAGATTTTTGGGTTTATTTGTCATCAGATATTTAGTTGTGGTCTTGATCTTGGTAATCTGTGTTGTATGTGAAGTTTATTTCATTTTTGTGAAAAAAAAAATGCTTTCTTTTTCTCAGCTCTAAGTTGTACTATATGATTTTCAGCTCATTTTGGTCTTACTGGTCGTTTTTAGAATATTTTGGGTCTGATCTGGTATTTTTTTGGAGAAAAGTCTATATGGATTTGTTATAATATTTTAATAGAATGAATTGTAGAATAGAGAGTCAGATGTAGAGTGGATAGTAAAACTGGATCTGTAAATTTGAAAAGAAATAGAAAAATTTTTAAGAGCTAAATTAGAGAAATTATAAAAGATAGATGTGCATGCTCTTCTACATATTCATTCTCATATATTTTATTTGATTTTAGGAGGAAATATATGTCATTGATTTAATTATTGCATGATATTTGTCTTTTTTTTTTTTTTTTTTTGAGAGAATAAAATTGTTGCCCTGGATAGGTTGGGGTTATATTATATATATCTTTATTTTTGGCAAATTTTCATTACATGCATTATTGTGAATTTTACAACGATTCCTCAAAAAGTAGTTCTCAAAGTTAAATATTTATCCGGATTCATAGGCTGTTTAAGCAATTGAGGCCTAGTCATCCGTGTATGTGGTTGTTGATGGAGAATAATTAGAGTCTTATATACAATTTTTCTAAATAAAGAAAACTTTGATTGTTTTGGTGTGGGCAAGTGTAGTTTGGTTCCATAATTTCTTTTGCTTGTTTCATTTGAAGACTAGTCAAGATGGCTTTACTTTGTTATTGAATGTTGAATTTGCTGTTCCATAGTTTTTGTACTTTTCGGTAATAAGGAATGTTTTTCGCCATTTTAATCTTTTGGTTAAAACTAATTGATAAGTGTTTCTTTGCCTATACATGCTTCTGCTGGGAACACTCACATCTTCGTTATGTAATCAAAACAGACAATTAAATCCCTAACTTATGTTTGGTTGCTTAGAAAATTTGGTCAGAGTTCTGAACTTTGTAGTTTGGATCATTTCAGGATGTATAAAATAAGGTATTGAACTAGGACAAACAGTATAAGGGAGGTCAATATCGGTTATTGAACATATGAGCAGCTCTATCCATGTTATTATAGTGTTAAATGAATAAAAATGAGTGGTTTTTTTAGTGTTGTGATATTCATTTTCCAAGCTAAAGCCTGTTGTGCGAAGTGAATATGACTGGTTATCCTATATGATAGACTGATAAGTATATAAGAAGTTGGTTTTAAGTGTTGTCATTGCATTAATATTTAATATGCTACTGCATTGGTGTAGTTTGATGGCATTAGGACGGTTCATTTTGAGGTGGCTTGATGTTGTGGACTTACGTGATGAGTTTTCTAAGGAGTAATATGATCTTCACAAATTTATGTTCACAATTATATTATTGACCTTGATCTATTGGAACTAAATGACTTAATTATTGCATGATTGGCTTTGTCATTGGAAGACTAGTCAATGTGAATTTGCATTGTTTTTGGATGTTGAATTTGCTGTTCCATAGCTTTTGTACTTTGTGGTAATATGAAATGTTTTGATCCATTTAAATGTTTTAGTAAAACTAATTGATATGTATTTTTTTTTTTATTATAATCAATTGATATGTACTTCTTAGCTTACGTATGGTTGTTCTAGAAACACAGAGACACCTTCCTTCTTTGATCAAAACATATGCATCTAAACCCTTAAACTTATGTTTGTTGTTTAGTAAGGCAAACAAAGTTCTGAACTTTGCAGTTTGGATCATTTCAGCATGTGAAAAATAAGGTACTAAACTTGCAACTTGAACTTGTATTTTGCTAATGAGTTTACTAGAGTTAGGGTTTCTTCACAAATTTCTATTCACAATTATATCACTGACCTTGATCTATTTAATTGCTCTGTAATTACAAGTATGAAATATGTATGTGAAGAATCAATGGTGGATGGAAGTGCTTCTAAAAAGTTTGTGAAAATGGCATTTGTCTAAGGGGTTCTCTAACAACCAAAAAAAAAAAAAAAAAAAACAGTAAAATTCTCTCTCTGATTTTATAAATGGGTTTTCTTCTGGCCTTAAATTTCTTGTGGAGGTTTTTCCTTTTACTTTTTTATCATGTTTTTCAATGTAATTATTGTGCAAGATATTTTATACACATATAAATATATATATATATATAAATAAATATGAAAGAAGTACTAGCTCAAAGATGTTCTTCATTTATTATGATTTGAATAAACTTTTTGACAGGCTTTCAATACAAATATGAAATATGGGCGTGACCATTTATGGCAACGTAATTAAGGGAGCCTAATCACATTTACGCCACTTTTAAATATGGGTTAAGATAGCTTCAAGAGTCCAAAGCCCAAAAAGCTCATACTCTTGAAAGTTTTGATGCGTGGATCGAAGAAAGCCCACATTTCTTGTTGGATATTGTATACACCATACAACCATTTACAACAATGATCAATAAAATACTGCGGAGCATTTGTTAATGTTACATTCAATAAATAAATAAAGTGTAAGACTTAGGTACAGTATTTATGTGCTGTTTTCTAAATTTTTCTTTGAAGATTTTGCCATGTAGATTTTTTTCTCATGGGATGAAAGTGTTTTTTTTAATTAAGTATCCACATGACTGAATTTTAAGAGAAGAAACTAAAGAACAACACATATGGTACTGTAACAAAGTTTTGTCCATAAATAAAATAAAATAATGGGAAGATGTTGTCTCTAAATTCTAGGCACATATGACGAGAGCGGCGCAAAATTGAGCTGAAGCACAATGACTGATTCTTTTTTTTTCTTCTTTTTTTTTTTAATTTTTTTTTAATTTTTTTTAATTTTATGTTCTGTTCTAACTTGAATAAAAAAAAAAAAAAAAAAAAAAGGGTGCACACGTGACTCTGGCATTTTCCTCATGGACCTTTGGGATTTGGTCTGTTTTGATTTTGGACTTGGGTTGTGAAATGACTTATGAATGTTGGGCTTGACTCTTGAGAGTTATATTATTTTTGTGAAATGAATGTTTCTTTTCCTCACATCCTGAGTTATTGATTTAAACTACTTGAATTTCTGGTTGCTTTTAATATTATTATTACTACATGATCATTATCATATACTTTATTTGATTTAGGAGGAAATATTTGTCACTAGATTTAATTAATGAATGATATTTGATTTTGTTATTTGAGAGAATTAGGGTCCGTTTGGTTGGAGATATAAGAAAGTGGGAGAATAAAAAATATTTTAATTTTTTCTCATAGTATTTCTTTGAGAAGATGGAAAAGTGGAGGGATATAATATATAATTTGTATAAATTAGTCATATATCCCTCTTATATAATATAAGAAATAATTTTTTTAATCATTAGATAATAAAAAATTTTACTTTTCCATAATATTACATATATATATATGTAATTTTTATTTTTAGAATCATATACTATATATTTGTATTAAAAGTGAAAAACACCGTTTAGTTCAAAAAAAAAAAAAAAAAAAAACCCACCATTAATTAAGAAAAGAAAAAAAAAAGCCACAATTGATTTTTAAATAATAAAAAAGACCAAAACCAAAACCCACTGATTTAGAAAGCACGTTGGGAGGAAAAGAACACCCCACACCTCCCCCCCCCCCCGCGGCAAAAAAAAGCAAAAATACATTGACAGGAATAGAACGAACCAAAAAAAGAAAGAAGGGTGAGAGACAGATGTGCGTGCCTGTCTAGATATATTGCAGAGCACAGACAAGTTGCTAAAGAGAGAAGAAATGAGGGGTTGGTGAGAGGTATTAATCGGAGGTAATTTGTTTTCTCTACAAAATGAAGAGATCAAATTTTGGAGGGCTAGCGCAGAAAATGACTGGCCCCACCAAAAATCCTACCAATTTTCTTTCCTTACCAAGCAATTCAAAATCCTATTTTTTCTTTTATTTTCCCTCTTTTTCTTTTCTATCATTCCTATTTTACCTCCAACTAAACATAGCTTTAGCCCGGATAGGTTGGGGTTAGATAAATATGTGATTACTGATTATTGGCACATTGTGATTTCTAATTTATTGTAATTTTTATGATGGATTACTCCAAAAGTATTTAACAAGTTGAAACTACTTTTAATAAGAAATTACAGACAATAAATTTACTATATGACTTTTGAAATAAATAGATTGAATTTTACTACACTGACAACATTTAAATGAACATTAACTATCACCAATTTGGTATTGTAAATTTCAATTCACTTATTTAAAAATAAATAGGATTTAAAGAATGTGCAGGGCTAGCCGTAGACATTTTGGGGCCTAAGGCGAGAACTAAAATGGAGCATTTTTTATACTTATGTATTAATTAAATTAATATTTATTTAATATTTTTATATTATAATATATTTCATTTAAAATCTATTTTTGGTGAATTTCTTGTTCATTTGTGATATTTTCATCTAAATTTTGTGTTATATTTTGTTTATTACTAATAACAAATTTATCCATTGATCATTTTTGAGACTCAATTAGTTTTTTTTTTTTTTATTTAAGTTTTTCTTATTTAGATGCATATTTTCTGGTAGACATTTCTAACCAAACAATATATTTATAAAGACTAAAATAAAAAATAACATTTAAGTGTAGAGCAAATGAGAAATAGAACCTGATTTATATAAAAAGTATTGTTGTAATTTCACTGAACAATAACAAGTTTTTAGCAATCTCAACCTGCATAAATAAATATTTATTCATTATATTACCAATAACTAATATATATATATATATATATATAAACACAATATTAAAATTAAAGAAAAAAAATTAAGTACAGCTATAACAAAAGTACAAGCCCAGCCCAGCTAAGAAGATGCCAAGATGGCCACACAAGTCTTATTAATAAGACCCGCCCACAAAAAACACAAAACAAATCCCATTACACCTATAACAACAACAACAACAACAACAACAAAAAACCTTGAAAGCCCAAACATCCAGCCATAACTCAATATAAACAGGCCCAGTCTTAACAAATAAAAAGTAGAGAAAGCCAAGCCTTATACCTCAAAAGTCAAAACTCATCCATCTGCAGAATCAAAACGCAGCAGCAAAAAAAAAAGAAAAAGGCAATCGGCAGTCCTCACTCCTCAGTTAGCTCAGAGTTTTCAGATCAGATGTGATCGGATGATTTAGATCGGAGGAAGCTTGAGCCTAGCAACCAGCAATAGTGGAGAGAAAGAATGAGAGAGGCGGAGAGCAAGAGCTGAGAGAAAGAAGCTAAGCAAGAATGAGAAAGAGAAACGGTAAAAATTTTAGGGATTTGAGGTTTTTTATTTATTTTGATTTGTGATTGTTTTGCGGTTAATTTCTTAGACGGGATTTGTAGTTTATCTCGATGAATTTTGGTTTGTCTAGAGGATAATGATGTTATTTTTGGGACAATTGATTTTGTTTAGACCAAATATTTTTTTTTGTGCTACCAATGTTTAACCAGAAATAAAAGAAATTTTGTTTTTGGCGAAAACCACATTTTCGTCCCTACATTTTCAGGCGATTCCCATTTTGGTCTCTAAATTTTATTTTCACTGCTTTTAATCCCTAAAATCAAAAAAGCGATCTCGTTTTTGTCCCTACTGTCATCTCATGAATGGAAATAGTCTACGTGGCAAACGAAGTGCATCACTAACACACTAAATGCTGACGTCAGCATTAAAATAATAAAAACGAAAAACACTACCAGCTCTAAACCTCACAAACCACTCCGTCTAACCTAAACACACAAAAAAAAATTCAAAACCTCACAAGCCACTCCGTCTAACCTAAACACACAAAAACAAATTCAAAACCTCCAATTGCGGCCAAATTAGCCCTAACCAAAACTAATTCCCTCAAAGCTGAGATCGGTTTTGGTATCTCTCTGTTGACTGAAACTTTTTCTCTCTAAGGTTTTTGGATCTTGGTTTGATCTAGGTTAGAGATAGAGAGAGGCTGAGATCGGTTTAATCCAGGCTAGAGAGAGATGCTAAGATTAGTTGCTGGCGGCGACGCAATGCAAGACCAGTGACGACCATGGCTGGCGGCGGCGCAATGCAAGACTAGAGAGATGCTGAGGTTGGTTCTGTCTCTTTGATCTAAATGAAGAGATTCGGTCTCTCCCTCATGAGCATCGCTGCCGGATTTTTTTAGATTCATCTGAAACCTTTTTTTTTTTTTTTTTTTTTTTTGTCTTCTACCCCTTCTTTTCTAAAATTTTGGGCCCCCCTTCCACTTGGGACCTTAGGCAATTGCCTAATTGGCCTAGTGGAAGGGTCGGCCCTAAGAATGTGGACATCAAATGCACTAGTGTAGTTTGATGGCAGTGTGGGACAATTCATTTGGGGTGGCTTGAAGTTCGATTTATATATGGTGAGGGGATTACTATAGATTTAGGTTTTCTTCATAAATTTCTATTAAAGTTTCTCATGGTAGGTTCTGATTCTTATGAACTATGACAAGTACACAAGAACCAATAAATTCTCATTTTTATAAAAATTCATGGGCGTTTCAATTTGAAAATAATTATACAATTGTAGAAAATATTTGATAATTTTTCTGAATATTAAAAATTACCCTACTATATATGATTGATATTGGGAAAAAAAAAATTTCTTTCTAAACATACGCAAAGAATATAAAAAACTATTAAAATAAGTCAAATACCCATTAATGGGGTCTTCCATTGCTAATGGTAAACAAAAGCATTAAATAAAAAGGTAATGCTAATGGGTGCCCTTAGGGCACTGGTTAACAATTCATTTTAGGAAAGTTTAGACATCACTTTAATAGGAAATGGAAAAAGTTATCAAAACATTAATTGTTTTTTTTTTTTCTTTTCCCATAATTTTTTTTTAAATGGATTATTAACCAGTGCCCGAATGGCATCTGTTAGTATTTCCCTAAGGCTCCGCTTGGGAGGAGGGAATGGAATGGAATGAAAAAGAATGAAAAGAATCATTTTAAAATATTCTTCCCTTCCCTTGTTTGGGAGTTTTAATGGAGGGAATGAAAAGCTCATTCCCTTGTTTGGGAGTTTAAGTAGGAGAGAATGGAATGGGTAGGAGGGAACACTCATTCCTCTCTATTCCCTTAAAACCTCAAATTTTCATTCCCCCCGAAATTGGGAGGAATAAGAGGGAATAAAATTAGATTTAATGATTTTTTTACTAAAACTTCCAAAATACCCCTGTATATTCAATTCTTTATTTTAAAATAGGGGTCTAATAGTAATATTGTCATAAAATGATTCCATTCCATTCCCTCTATGTTACTCCCAAACAAGATTACTTCCATTCCATTCATTTTCATTCCTTTCCATTCGTTTATTTTAAAACATCCAATCAAGGTTACTTAATTCTATTCCATTCCATTCTTTTCCATTCCTTTCCCTTACTTAAATACATTCCATTCCATTCCATTCATAATTTCCATTCTCTTATGATCATTCCATTCCATTCCATTCACTTCCCTTATGAACTCCCAAGCGGAGCCTAAATAAAATAATACAGTAATAATACTTCCTAAACCCAAATTAGCACCATTGCATGTTATTAGTGGGCATTTGTGAAAAGAATATCAAGTTATTGATGTGTATTAAATTTGTTGTGAAATTTAACGTGGGTCTTGTGTCATTAGACTTACTTACTAGGTAAGCAAAGGCCAAGTTAGTGTTTTGTGGAGTAAAGCTTATCATATAAAATAGCAAAGAAATGCAGTGAACAATAAAATAGGAGGTCATGAGTAGAATAGAAGTTAAATTTAAAATTTTAGATCCCACATTTATTTTTGGATTTTCTAAAAAATAATTCTGAAATTATTAAAAATATGTTCATTTAAAAAAAAAAATCAAATCAAAAGGTTTCTTATGACGAAGCTAGGAAATTTCCAATGGCCTAATTAGGCTAGTTGAATTCCCGTATGGCACATGTATATATTCTTAAAAGTTAAAACTTGAAAGAGAATAAAAGATTAATTGTTTAACTGGTAAAAGTCCAATGTGAACAAAAGCGAGAGAGCGAGAGATAGTCCTCAATATTGTCGTAGGGTCCCGCTTATAAAGTTGTAGAGCGAGAGTGAGAGCCATAACTATCTTGTATTTACATTTTCTGAATTAAAAAAAAAAAAAATTGGTTCCATTATTTGTAGAATTAATTTCCTCTTGTTATTTATTATAGGAAAAAATGTTGTTGCTTATGAACCTCAAACTAAATCATCCGATTGCTGGGTATTTGATAATTACATTTTGACCATTTAAGACCTCTTAGTCATAAAGACATTAAACATAGTAAAACGAATTTTACATATTTTGCTTTAAAAAAAAAAAAAAATTCTTTTAATGCAGAATTAATTTAGTTACATAATGTTAGTAGTAGCTATATGTTTATTTATATTTTAACCCTTTTTTTTTTGAATTTGTTTGTAAATAACTCTTTTTAGAACACATCAAGAATAATTTTGAAAAAATGGATTAGATAATCTCAATGGCACATGAATCATGATGGGTGAGAGAGTTTCAACTTCTTCCTCCCCTAAAACCCATTATTGACGCTCTGTAAATTGTTTTCTAACAATCCATTTTTGTTTCAGATTTCAGCAAGTTGAGTTGGTCCTAGAACTCATTTCAAAAGTAGTTGGGACCCTTGTCAGCATTGTTGTTCTACTCCTTCGGTTAATACGTGATCTTCACCAAATAATCTCAATGGCACATGATGGATGAGAAAGTATTTCAACTTCTTCCTCCCCAATTACCCATTATTGACGCTCTGTAAATTTTACTATTATTCTAACAATTCCATTTTGTTTTAGATTTCAGCAAGTTGTGTCAGTCCTAGAACTCATTGATGATGTAGTTGGGTCCTTTGTAAGCTTTGTTGTTCTACTCCTACAGTTGATACGCATATGCAGAAGGATTTGGTTAATTTGGACTACAAGACAACTTGCTGTTGTTGCCAATGACCACTAGAACGAAGTCCCACTGATATTAACTATGGCCAGAACGATATCCCACTTATTGGAAGGTGATCTACCAATGGCCAAAACGATGTAATTGTGAACGAGGAATTGAACATCTGAACTCACCGGCTTTGAGAAAACCTATCTTGTGGTGCCCCTCCTTTCTGTATTCTTCATTTTATTTGCTTGCCAGTTACATATTTTTGGCGTAAATAAATTTTTGCTTATTCTTGAGCTCACTGTTTTTTCTGTTTAACTTTTGGATTTTTGGGTTAAATCTATTTTATATGAGCCTTACTTTGCTGTCTATCAGTTTGGGCATCAAATATAGCCATGGTTTTGAACTTGGTAATCTATGTTGGGTGTGAGAGTTAATATGAATCTACTTTGACCCGGATAAGTAGTCTCTCTTTAAGCAATTGTAGCTTTTGTAAAATGTTCTACAATGCTAGTTTTGAACTGTGTCCTCATAGTTAATGCATAACCAAATCATATAATACTAATCGTGTTGGATAAGAATTAATATATAACATAATTGGGTTTAAATTCATAGGCCTAAATTTTTGGGTTAAGGTGTTATCACCCTAACACGCATTACAATACTCACTAAGGAAATGGTCTACTCCTTGGCATTGTAAAGGGGACATAGAACTTCAGTGAAAATTGTACGTTGAATCCATGGACGGAGCTATATATTGACTAGGGGGCCAATGGCCCCCTAATTTTTTTTTTTTTTTTTTTAAATATTAGTATATTAATAGTACTAATTTTAGCAATTTTGTTCAATAAAATTACACTTTGTCCCTCTTAACAATGCTATCAATTCTTTTAAAAGTAATGTTATAACCACAAACTTTTTCCAATATTTTTACAAACTATTGAGGTAGCAAATTCTTATTGGTTCGCACACTTGCACCACATTTTATTTACCAATAACCACTTACCACATTAGCAATTTGTAAAAAAAATTTAGTTTTAGCATTTTCCACCTTTTAAAGGCCATACAAAATTAATAGATTAAATCTAAAACAAAATATACAAGTCCAAAAAAATTAGCCCAATAACAAAAATTACCAATAATAAATCTAAAAAATAATAATCTCAATCAATCTATTTTACCCAAAACAAAAAACTTGGTCCTTTAAAAAGTTTTAAACAAAAATCTTTAGTGGTAAAGCAGTAAAGTCAAAGGTTGGAGTCGTCGCACATATCGACCAGCTAGGCCGCCCCCCTAACTCCAAGTCCTGGCTCCATCCCTGGATGAATCAATTTTCCCCTCACTGGTAATGCATTGTTGCATTGCTTATTTGGAATTTGAACGTTTGCCATTCAGAGAATGAAGCTGCTTGCTCATGAATTATCAGTTTCTCATTTTGAACAAGATTGTTTTGGATGGGTTTGGCTTACCTTTAATACTTTTTTAATTGGAGGTGTCCTTTTGTTTTAAATACACAATAGCAAGTGGTAGTAGGTTTTAATCTCCACATTTTATTTAGTTAGTGGATGATGTGGCAGTTTCTTATTAAAATAAAAGGAGATTCTAGTTAAAAAAAGTATTATAAGTAAGCCAAACCTATTTTGAATGCGTCTCTAATAATTTGTTAACTCATTAACTTTCAGGAGTATTTAAACCACAAAATTATATATAGAAGTAATCTCTTTAATTTAGTGTTTGTGTTTGTATATATATATTTTTTAATATGAAGAAGGCCGATTGGTATAATTTATTCATAGCTTGAAAATTTTGTTATTGAATTCAAAGGAGTGGAGAACTTAACAAAAAAAAAAAAAAAAGGGGAGTGGTGAGAAATTTCCAATGGCAGGGGCACTATGGTTAACTTATTATCAACTTTTACTCTGAATAAAGAAAGAACAAAATTATTATCGACTAAACTAATGTGCAAATTCTTCATTTATATTAAAAGTTAATTAGTGTTTTGATTTGATAATAAAAAGTAATCATTATAAAATAAATAATATATGTTTTAAACCTCTAATCTATCATTTTTTTTTAAGATAATAAAAAAAAGGGAAAAAATAGAGATTTTGAGAGTGCTATTGGCTTGAGGAGACTCATCCATGTGGAAAAAAAAAAAAAAAAAAAAAAAAAAAAACCTCAAGGGCACTTAGCACTATTCAGAGAGTAAACCAAGTTTGATTGTTTGAGCAGTGAGAGGAAAGGAAATAGAGCAGCTATGAGCTAAAGCTTAAGCCTGTCTTGTCATAGATGTAATGTTTAAATTAATGAATGTCGTGCCATAGTATTAAGTGCAGTAACCTAATAAAATCTGCCTCTTTTTCATAAATACAAATAAATAAATAAATAAATAAATAAAACATTCATCTTAAAGCCATGTTCATTGTATTTGTATTTTTCCAACCAGCATTTTATCCTATGATCCCATTAAATTATTATTTTTCCAACCAGCATGTTCAAAGTGATTTTTTTAATTAAAATTTTTTTTTCTGATATGTAGAACTTTTAAAAACTTTTAATTTTGGTACAAGTACAAGAGTACAACTATACTTTTATCAATTAATTTTTATTTAAGAATTGGGTGTGATGGAATTTAAATCTTGAATATATATATTGAAAATATCAAAAAGTATTAACTAGTTTAGCTACAAAACTCTTGGCAATTCACTTTCAAATATAATACCAACAAAATTAAACTGTACCAAACCATCGTAGCTATTTCAATATCCCTAAACAATAATATTCAAAGAAATTTCATCCATTATAAGAACATACATGTAGCTATTTCAACGAATTTTACATATTTTTCTTTTAAAAAAAACTTTTAATGCAAAATTAATTTAGTTAACATAATGTTAGTAGTAGCTATATGTTTATTTATTTTTTAAACCTATTTTTTGGAATTTTTTTGTATATAACTCGTTTTAGAACACATCAAGAATAATTTTGAAAAAAATGGATTAGTTATAATTATTTAAGTTTGGTTTTGGTTTGGAGGGAAATAAATTATAATAAATAACATAAATGGTCACATATATATACCATTTTAGAAGAGTATAATCTTAGATTGATTCAAAATATTCTGCATAATGGGTGTTAGGTTTGAGGACACAAAAATACATATCGAAAATTCACAAAGAGTTATGTGGTTTTTTTGTTAGAAAGTTGAATCTCACATTAGGTAGTATTAATAAAAGTGAACGATTAGTATATCATAGGGCATAGGTCTAATTGTTCATTTGTTTAGATTTACAGTCCGTTTGGTAAAGATTATTGTTGCCAATTTATTTTATTATTCAGCTTATTTTTGCTCCTATTCATGGATCCCACTGCACTTTTTGGAACTATTCATGAGTCACACTATACTATTTCAGCTAACTTTTACCTTTATCTACTGTACTTTCAGTAAAAAAAAATTTAGTACTATTCGTGGGTCCCAAACGAACCCTTACTATTGGTCAAGGTTTGGAAAATTGTCTCACGTCCCCATTCTCCTCTAGAAAAAATGAGAGCTTTGGAAAGTGTCCCGAAATTTTCCTTCCCCAAATGTGGGTTCACACCGTGATGTTAAAGTTTCCTTACCCCTTCTGCCTTTGCCAATCTCACTTTTCCACTAGTAATTTGCACTTTGCAAAGTTGTGAAATATATTCAAAAGATTGATTATTACGCAAGCGATGCTTTGAAGAATTGCACAAATTGTTGGTCAATTACAATAACTATCATCTTTGTTGATGGAGAGAGGAAGTAAACACGTGCCCAGCAAAATCAAAACTAAAACATATCAAACTACAAAAGCACAAGACCAAGTTTGCTTCAATTCATGGTTTTGATTTCATCAGTGAAATTAACAAGCCCAAGCGTATCCACAATGTAGGTGCGATTTTGAGGCCAATGAGAATATAAATGGTGATAGTTATCATGGTTTTTAGACCCGGACCGTTCAAAGAACCGGTAAAGGAAGAGGTTCAAGGTTTTTAAGGTCAAACCTGGGTTAGACCGAGGTCGAACTATGATAATGTCATAATTAATTTAGTAATTAATTAATATGAAATAAATAAAATAAATATATACAAATTAAAAATCTCAATTAAAATTTAATCTAAAATGATTACTTTTATTTTCAATGAAACCTAAACTACCACTTAAAACTTATTGTGAAAATATTGTAGTTTTTTTTTTTTTTTTGAGAATCAGGACCAAGCTTGCAAAATCTTTATGAAGAACTTCATAAATCTGAAAGAACAAGAGAATCTATTTTGGATGGAACATCCTCCATCCAGACTAGCAAAGGAAAAGACAAACAAGCTCTCTGAGCTAAGGCATGGGCCACAACATTACCTTGCCTAACAATGTGAGAAAAAAAAAAAAAAAAAAAAAAAAAACAACAACAACAACAACATATCTCAATGAGTTATAACATTGTAGTTATAACTTATAACACTTCTCTTTCTTAAAAAAAAAAAAGTTATAACATTTCTCATATAACAATATCTTTAAAATTATCACATTAAATATATTTTAACTCTTTAGAGCATTCCCATTAAGGATGCTAAAAATGGTGTATACTAAATTTTACCACCAACACACAAAAAGAGCCACTGCATAAAAGATTTCAAATGCCAAAAATTTTAATACACAACTACAGTGAGCTGTTATCAATGACAGCTCATTGTAGCATAAATCTTAAACTAAATATTATTATTTTATTCCCAACGGTCACTTTTTCCCTTCTTTTTTATTTTTCTCTTCTTTCTTCTATCTCCTCTCTCTCTTTCCCGTAGCTTCTGTTTCTCTCTATTTCACGATTTGAGCTCCTTCCCTCCAAGGTTCGTCGGTTAGGAACTTCTAATCTCTACTCGTTGATCTTTGCTCTTCGTCTGCAACGTTGCTAGCTCGTCTTCGCCTCCATCGCCTCCATCTCTCATGTTCGATCTCTCTACTCTCAGTCACTCGATCTCTCTACTCTTTGGCCGCAACGTCGCCAGGTCGTCTCTGTCTCCAATTCGCCCCCATCGCTAACATTGCCCACTCGCCCTCAGCAATTCAGATCTATGATTATCTCTCTCTCACGCCTTGGGTTCCGATTTGCAAGTTGTGGGTTTGTACAGGGGTTCTGATTTGGGCATATTTTGGTGGGTTTGTGATTTGGTTTTGGGTGGTAGGTTTGTGATTTGGTTTTGGATGGGTATGGTTTGTGGTGGATCGGTGGTGGTGGGTATTTGTTTGATGGGTTTTTGCGGTGGACCGGTTCATTTGGCAATGTTTTGTGATTTTTTAAAGGACTGTCAAACTGTGCCCGGTTTTGAAAACTGGATGGTTTGATTACGGTTCGAAAGATTCACTGAAAAATTAAAATTTCCGGTTTTGGTAGTTTAAAAAACCAAAATGGTAAAACAGTTTCTGGTTACTGCGGTTCGACTGGCCGGTTCGGTCCGAATTTCAAAACCATGATAGTTATCATCTCTAGATTGTCTATATATTATTATATTTGGGCTGTAATGTCTTTTATTTATTTTTTTCTTTTTCTTTTTAACAACCTAATTGATAATTCTTTCAAAAGTTTCTATGATTTCGACCAAAGAATTCGGCTAACAACATTGTCTTCCTATGGCAGACAAACATATTATACATTATAAAATTTTCTTGATCTATCATATAAGTCTACAAGATTAATTTAGAAAATGATCAAAACTAATAATTTTTAATGCAGTATTATTAAAATCATATATCGTTATTCGTTAGTACTAACTATATATGGAGTATTTATTTTGAGTAAGTTAAAAAAAAAAAAAAAAAAAAAAAAAAAAAAAAAAAAAAAACCTTCTTTAAAATTTAGAGAAATACGACCCGCTGCCCAAAAACTTAAGGGAAATAATACTCCCTTCTTATTTGAAAGAAAACAACATAGTAGTCATTCAATTAATAACAGTAACAAAATATTTCAAAATTTGAAAAGATTCTATTGATCAAGTCTTAATATTGGTACCTTCTCAAAAAAAAAAAAAAAAAAAAGTCTTAATATTGGTTAGTGAAAACTTTTTGAGTTAAATATTATTGCCGTTCACTATCCCCAAACTTCTAAAAAAAACACTTGTGGATGTTTATGAATAATAGGGCGGATCTGGGCTTTTTTTCTTTCTATTGGCCCGTTTTAGAAATTTTCATATGTGGAAATTGATTTGGGCCTCCAAAACCAAATCTTCAGTTTTTGGGCTTACAAAATAAATGTAGATTTGAATGGATATTTTTTAAAAGGCCCAAACCAAGATCACTTTTTTCATCATCTTTTTTGGGAAAATGTTTTCAGTTGTTTTCTTAATTTCCATTCAAAGATTATGATTATGATTCAGTGGCTATATATTTATTTAATTTACTGTGAACTCTCAGAATTTGTTGTGCATAAAATCTCTTAAAAGCATATAAGAACAATTTTGACAAATAGTGCATTTTCTTTTTCCGTGTAGGGAGATAAACTTGAACCGATGGCTAGAGCATCATCCTATCCACAATGATACTGAAATCCAAGAGGTATGAGCGACTTTGAACCGATGGCTAGATGCTGAAAATACAATATGGCACCAGCGCTTGCGCAATTTGTGGATCATTGATGGTGACCGGAACACTTCCTTCTTCTATCAGAAAGCATCTAACTGGAAAGATAGGAACTCCATTGGGGGTATTTGTGATGCAACGGGGCAATGGTAGGAGGATGATCACACTACTGAGAACATCATTCTGGAATACTTTGAGACCATCTTCCGCTTCAATGGGCCTACTGATACCTCAGTCCTAGTTGATGCAGTCCAACCTGTGGTCACGGAAGAGATGAATACCTCCCTCACTCGGAATTTCACAGCTGAAGAAGTCCACAAAGCTCTCAAATAGATGCATCCCAAAAAATCTCTGGGTCCCGATGGTATACCCCCTCTCTTTTATCAACACTTTTGGTCTCTTACTAGTGAATGTGTCACCAAAACTGTTCTGGATTTCTTGAACTTGGGTATTATTCCTCCAAATTTTAATGAAACACATATTGTTCTCATTCCAAAAACCAAAAATCCCACAAAAGTGACTCAGTACAGACCGATAAGTTTCTGTAATGTTATTTCTAGACTCACCTACAAAGTCATTGCTAATAGGTTGAAGCGCTTCCTGCCCCATATTGTAAGTGAAAACCAAAGTGCTTTCATGTTTGACCGCCTCATCACTGACAATATTATTGTTGCCTTTGAAACTATGCACCACCTTAATAAAAAAAGAAGCGGTAAGGTTGGTGAGATGACCTTAAAATTAGATATGAGCAAGTCTTTTGATTGTGTTGAATGGGGATGCTTAGAGAAAATCATGTAGAAAATGGGTTTCAATGAAAAATGGGTGAAACTTATAATGCATTACCTCTGTTACATATTCTGTCAGGATTAACGGGAAAACTCGAGGTCACATAATCCCGTCTAGGGGTTTAAGACAAGGGGACCTAATCTCCCCCTTCTTGTTTCTTTTCCATGTAGAGGGACTCTCAACTCTTCTAAACCAATCTGCTGCTGCTGGACAACTTCGGGGTGTATCGGCTAGCCCACTTGGACTGAGGATATCTCATCTATTCTTTGCTGATGACAGCATCATTTTTTGTCAAGCAACACCAGAACAATGCAGCCATCTTGAGCATCTTTTAACTATATATGCACAAGCCTCAGCCCAACAGCTAAATAAGGAGAAGACTGCTCTTTTCTTTAGCAGAAACACCCCACGAGACACACAGGAAGAGATTAAAATTCGCTTTGGAGCAGAGGTGATTAGACAGCATGAAACTTATTTGGGACTGCCATCCTTAGCGGGCAGATCAAAGAAACACACCTTCAGAGCTTTAAAGGAAAAGCTTGACAACAAACTCTCTGGCTGGAAAGAAAAACTGTTATCCCAAGCAAGTAAAGAAGTTCTCATCAAAGCAGTTGCACAAGCCATTCCCACATACACAATGAGTGTCTTCAAACTTCCGGATTCATTATGTGATGAATTGACTAGGATGATTCGAAGATTTTGGATGGGCCAAAAGGAAGGTAAAAATAAAATGGCATGGCTGAGCTGGGAAAAAATATGCACACCAAAGGAAGAAGGGATATTGGGTTTCCGTGACCCTAAGGCTTTCAACCTAGGTCTCTTAGCCAAACAAGGCTGCCATTTATAGATGAACAACAACTCTTTGGTTCATAGAGTACTTAAAGCCCGTTATTTTCCAAATAAAGATTTCCTACATGCTGAGTTGGGCACGAAACCATCGTTTGCATGGCGAAGTATCCTGTCCGCTTAGTTTGTTGTGCAATCAGGCTACTGTTGGCAGGTAGGAGACGGTAAATCCATTGGCATGTGGACGGATTGTTGGCTACCAAGACCTTCCACTTTCCGTGTCCTAACACCCCTGACCTTACTGCCTGTAAATACAACAGTGGATTCTCTCATGGACCAAGAGAGTGGTGAGTGGAATCTCAACCTGATCAACCAGGTTTTCCTTCATGAAAATGCCACATCCATCCTAAGCATTCCTCTAAGCCGCCACAAGCCAAAGGACCGCATGATTTGGGCTTTCACTCCTAGGGGGCATTTCACTGTCAACAACGCATACAAAGTAGCAAGAACCATCACACAACCTTCTACTTCAGCCAAGACATCTCAAAGCAATGAACAGACTCGGTTTTGGGGCCATGTTTGGAGCCACCACATACCCAATAAGATAAAAATCTTTATGTGGAAAGCATGCAACAACATACTTCCCACTAAAGACAACCTCTACTAAAGACGGGTTATCGACGACCCCACCTGTGAAGCTTGCACATTAGCACCAGAAATGGTTGGTCACTTATTTTAGGAGTGCACTATTGCTAAGGAGCTTTGGACTCTCTCGGACATACCACTGGAGAGAAACAGGGTAAATCATAGGTCTTTCATTGACCTCATCTGATATCTGCTCTTCAAACAGCACACGGACACCACACTTATTGAACTGGTCTTCACAATAGCATGGAGTGCATGGTTCAACCGAAACAAAAATCGCCTAGGGGAAGCACGACAAACTCCGCAGGAAATTCTAAGATGAGCTCGCACCATATTACATGACTATCGACTTGCACACCTGCGGCCCACTCAGCTCAAAGAAGCCATGGATGGCCGTTGGGTCCCATCTGCGTTTCCCTGGTACAAGGTCAACGTAGACGCTGCAGTCTTCTCCCAGCTCGGCAAGGTCGGCGTCGGTGTGATCATTAGGGACCACGTAGGGTCTGTCATCACAGCCCTAAGCAAATGCCTCCCTCTTCCGTTGGATCCTTTGGAAGCAGAAGCGAAGGCAATGGATAAAGCTACTGTTTTTGCGTGGGACATAGGCGTCAGAGATGTCATTTTTGGGTTAGATTCCACGCTGGTTTGCCATGCTATGGAGAACCCCATTGATGCCCCAGTCTCTATCTCCACCGTGGTCTTAGGTTTTTGCTCTAGACTTCCTGCGTTTCGTACTTTCCAATCATCACACGTGGGGCGACAGGGAAATAGACCAACTCATACTTTAGCTGCTTTTGCAAAGAATATTGACTCTTTTGTAACTTGGATGGAAGAGTGTCCACCTTTCCTTGCATCTTTGGTTTCTCAAGATGCTATGTATTTTTTCGCAACTTAATAAAATGAAAGTATTTCCTATCAAAAAAAAAAAAAAAATTGTATATCGATAACTTTAGGGAATAATTTTAATTCGGGATAGCCTAATCAGAAAGAGTCGATGATTATAAACTTGAAAACCTTCCCTTAAAATAAATATAAAAAATAAGATCATTATAAAATCTGATAAAAATGGAAAAAAAAAAAAATTCTGAAAAATTGGACCTAGAGTTATGGTTGGCATTTGGCCATTCTGATTTTTTTTTTAAGGAACACCAAAAGTAGCTGATTCATGCAGGTTGTATTCTTTTTCCTTAGTTTATTAGTTTTTTTTCTTTGAATTTTACATAATTTCTTACATGTTGATTTTAAATTTTTTTTTTTAAATTTATAGCAAGAAACCACTTCATTTACTGATTGTGCTTTAACAAAAATGCATCAGCAATCAAAAGACTTATGAGGGTGTTTGGTGGCTTGGGCTCTACCATCATTACAAAAAACTAGTTTTACAGTCGCATATTTTTCCTAGCGGTTTTGAAAACTGCCACTATAGGAAATTTAATACTGCGCTTTTAGTGCATTTTGAATTTTCTTTTTGTTTATACAGTTTCACCCACCATTTGTTTGATGTTTTATATGTTTAGCATTTCTTTCTCTTAATTTCAAATGTTTGGTTATTGATAAACCATAGAAAAATTAAAAAAAAAAATCCACATTTTTCTTTGTTTTTGTTGATGTTAATTTTTTATAAATATATTGGAATGTGTTTTTGTTGATATATCTGTAAGGACCAATTTTGGGATGGACCCGAATCGAGTTTGGATTTCAG
>JARYZH020001682.1:0-23906 GCA_030021035.2 Notholithocarpus densiflorus | reverse complement strand
GAGCTCGAACAAGCAACCAGGGGCTTCAAGCAAATAGTAGGAAAAGGTGCTTTCGGAACTGTTTATAAAGGGGTCCTTCCATCAGATTCAAAAAGATTTGTTGCAGTCAAGAAGTTAGGTAAGGTGGTAGAAGAAGGTGAGAAAGAATTCAAAACAGAAGTGAGCGTGAGTCAGACTCATCATAAAAATTTAGTCCGGTTGCTTGGTTATTGTGATGAGGGGCAGCACCGGCTATTGGTATATGAGTACATGAGTAATGGCTCTTTAGCTAACTTTCTCTTTGGGATATCTAGGCCACATTGGAACCAAAGAGTGCAGATTGCTTTTGGAATTGCAAGAGGTGTCATGTACTTACATGAAGAGTGCTGCACCCAAATCATTCATTGTGACATAAAGCCTCAAAACATACTTCTGGACGAATACTTTACACCAAGGATTGCTGATTTTGGATTAGCAAAGCTTTTGTTGGCTGAGCAAACTCGAGCTGCTCGAACAGGAATAAGAGGGACGATTGGGTACTTTGCCCCTGAATGGTTTAGGAAAGCATCCATTTCCGTTAAGGTTGATGTGTACAGTTTTGGTGTGTTGTTACTTGAGATTATTTGTTGCAAGTCTAGTGTTACATTTGCGTTGCAAGCAGAGGAGGCATTGATAGATTGGGCTTACGAATGCTACAAAGATAAAAAAATTAGATAAGTTGATAGAAAACGATGAGCAAGCAAGCAATGACATGAAGAGGCTAGAGAGGCTTGTGATTGTGGCAATTTGGTGTATTCAAGAAGATCCTTCACTGAGACCCTCAATGAAAAAGGTCACACAGATGCTTGAGGGAGTAATTGAAGTTTTTGTGCCCCCAAGTCCTTCATTGTATAATTACTCTCCGCCTTCAAAAAGTAGTTCCCTTGAGTTTTCATTCTCCTCAGTTGAAAGGTAAGCATTTGAGATTGATGATAATGGGTAACTTTGTAAATAACTAAGTGTTGAGCAACCTCTTTTAAAGGTGAGGCGCCACACCTATTCTTATTTGTATTATGGTATTAAATTCAGACTGATCCGTGATTGGTTTCCGTTACTCATTTGTCTCTTGCTCTGTCCTTTGTTCTTGGATACAAGGTTCCCTTGTTTCATGCCTATTTTTCTTTAGTGTCTTTCACCTTCTTAGTTACTTAGCTTTAATTTTGGATTCCTAGTTCAATCTGACTTTTTTTTTTCTTGGGTTAGTTAAATTGTTCTTGCTGTAATTTCTGTGGGATTAAAGTATACTTCCATGTGGGTTGATTTGGATTTGTAGCTGTGAGAACAGCAATCCAAGGGGATCGAGATTCATAATAATTATTCCTTGAACAAATCAAGTCAAAATGGAAACGAAACATTGTAGTCAAGAAAAAAAATTTGAATTCTCAAAATGGAAAAATTCAAATTAAAAGTTCAAATAGCGTATAAAACACCAATGAACGTTTAGACCCCTAATTACAAAATTACCAACACAAGCTTATAATCAAACAGTATATGTACGGAATATGAAATATAAGCTATATCCAAATTGGTAACACACTCTAAACCATAATTAATTACAAACATAGCAGCAATTAAAAGGTAAAGAGAAAGGAAAGAGAGATGCAAAAACAAAGATAACATCGGCACGTGTTATCGAAGAGGAAACCAAAGAACTCAGCGAAAAGCCTCTCCTTCGCCCTTCAAGCGGTCAAATGATCCACTAAAGAATATAGTTGGGATACATGAATAGCAGAAAACCTTCCAAGCCTAATCTACCCAGTGCACCTAAGCCCTCCAAGCTTCTTGCTCCAACAGGGTTTCGCCGAACCTTGTCTTCTTTAGCCTCCCGGATCCCGCAATAAGCCCATTGCATCAACCAAGTAAATTGGTCCTCTCTGAACTGCTTCCCAAGCACCAAAATCCCTCCTCACTGATATGGGTAAGGTGAGATAAGGATTTGGCAAAATGTACCTCTCAAGGATATGTCAATGGAGAGGCTGAGAGTAGAGGAATTTAGAGAATCATATGATAAAGATTGTGGATGAGTCAATCTTGTTTTCTCTAGGGTTTCTCTCTTAAAATACTCTCTGGAAGCCCTCTACATTTCGTGGGTATAAGGGTATTTATAGTAGTGTGTGTGAGGAATGCGAAAAGTCAGTTTTCATCCAAACAGGGCATTCTGGCGACTCAACCTCGCGACTGGAACGAGTCGCGAGCTAACTGCCTGGCCAGACTGTCTATTTTTTCTTGTAGTGCTCCAGCTGTCGTGACCCTTCAGCTCTCTTGCATGCTTCACACGTATGCCACTTTGGTGACTTGCCAATCACGAGTCAGTCGCAAGATCCAGTTGCGAGACTCCTTTGATTGCACACATCTTGAGTTTTCTTCACACTCTCTCACACATAACCCTTACATAAATCTCACCTAAATACAGGGTATCTAATTGCTAAATTACAAGCAAATTTGGCACAGAATAAAGCCAATACATGATTGAATAAATTCAACCTTACAATCTCCTCCTTTGGCTATTCCGTGATAAAACCCTAAAACAGACTCTAGACTTAACATGTGAGTTGGGAACAGTTACCAAAACTCACTCACACCTAACTCTAGCAACTGTGAAGCTCTTGAACCATATGAACAAGTTTTTCCTAAAAACAATAACACAAAACGATCATTGTAAGCAGAAATCTTGAAATGCATATGAAGCAAGCATAATGCGATCAAGTAGTAAAGACTATAGCAATAAAGCATGGCTTGACCAAACATGAACAATCACTATAAATAGTGATCACAATGATCATTCACACAAAGAATGAACATCCGGACATGCAAGCTAATAAGCTCAATGCAAAGTATCATTTGCATGTCCAACACTCAACCGATACATCAAGGATATAAAATCCAACAAGGGCACAAGAGTGATTTACTAAAGAAAATGCATAGCATTAACTAAAAGTACTAAGCTACAAAGCAAAGGTACATATAAAAAGTACTGAATATGAACTGAAAGATTTAAACCAACGTACTTAAAGCTTTAAACAAAAGCAAAGTAAATATCCAAGAGTTATAAAAACTATAGACAAATAAGCTATAAACTAGACTAGCCAAACAATGGTTAGACTATCTAAAAGTATGTTTGTATGTATTAGCTTTCTCCTTTTGAGCTCACACAACTCCCCCTTTCAATATGCACACTTCCCTTCTTGTGTTGCTTTCCCCCTTACTATATGCTATCGTCTAATCTATACAATGAGTTGCTCTCCCCCTTTTTGGCACGAATAGCTAAAGGCTCTCCTCTAGTTTGCGTTGAATAGCATCTAACTATGTCTCAATGGTTGTGAGACGCATTTGAACCTGGTTGTTGGTGGAATAGATGACATTTACAAATCCTGAAATACGCTCATGCAAACCCTTAATCAAAATAGTCAACCTATCAGCTTGAGAGCTAGATTGGCCGGGCTGAGTGCTAGTGTCTGCAGCTCAGGAGTGTGAGGAGATGCAATCTCGGTATGCCCAGGGGTAGTGTGAGCAGCTGAGCCATGACTGGAAGGAGTGGCATGAGGGAAAGATTCACTCTTTGGTACTTTGGACGAGTGACTTTTGCTTATTTGAAGAGACACCATGGATATTAAGCGATGACAAACCAGTATCGTTCCATCTTTTAATGGACGAACACCTTTAAGTACCATGATTTTCATGATAAGACTACAAAAAGGAAGACATGTCTGTGCTGCTGTTTGTGCTGCTGTTTTCCCTATTGTTTGGAAAATGTGAGCACAAATATCAATCGGAACTCCTATGATGAGATCACATAAGAACTGTGCTTTTCCAAGATTGATGAATCCAGTGTTAGACAATAGATAAAGATTGGAGAACATGGTCAATGTGAGAGTTTTTAGTTCAGGTTCAAACTTTACAGTTCCAATGGACGTGCCTTTGGTTGAAATCTCATGATCAGGTCCAAGAATTTGAAGAATATTTGTCACTTGAGGAAGTCTATCATCATATGGAGAGATGTCCACATTTTCCGGTCGATTGATTCGAAGGAACTTTGCAAGATAATCTGGAGTGATGATGAATTCCTTTCCTTGCACCAAACACTTCAGTTCAACTCCAATGAATCTAGCATTCGAGTAGAACTCCTTAACTAATTCATCAATCAGATCCTCAAAGTTCCCGAATAGATTTGCCCAATCTTTATCCTCAAAAATCCTAGGAATAAAAGTTGATCCCAGGGTATCAAACTGCACAATCCGTTCCACCACAGTAGGGGCATCTTTAAAAATGTTGGAGAAAGTCTAAGAATTTAGGGGAGTCTTGAATTTCTCACTGTTTAAGTCATTGGACGAATGCCGAGTCCGTTTTGATATAGGGGATGACGAAAGGTCAATCATGGGTTCTTTACCATGAGAGGAATGTCGAGACATCTACAAAAAAAATGGACACACAACAGAGAAACAAGTGCAAAAACACAAGACACAAGACACAAACACAAACACAAACTTGATTAGATCCAAGTTAGTCCATGAAATAAGCACACAGTCCTAAACAGAAAAAGAAAAATTCACACAAACATGTTAAATGAGCCAATTATGTAATAACATATAGCTAGCATGATTGAGATGCAAAAACATGGCATGTGTGCAAGTATGTGCAACAAAGGTGAATGTGGTGTGCATATATGATGCATGTGCAGGCATGGCTAAGCACATTGTATTCCGTGAAATCCTCAAAATCACAAGAAAATGTCTATGAGACATTTTACCATGGGCATGATATGCATAACACAACACAGACAATGTATAATACTCAAAAATGAGAACCAAACATGAAAAACATGTATATAGGGCATTATACTAACACAACCAACAAAACCTATACTTCAAACCCAACAAAAACACACAATCCAAGAAATCTAGGGCAAGAAACAGAAAATACATTGAGAAAAAGACAAAGCCCTTACCTTTTCTTGAAGATTGGTGAAGAAATGATGAAGAAAATGGAGGTTTTGTGAGTGAAAATTGTGAGTTTGGAAGAGGGAGGGACAGACAAGACTATGAACAGTCACAAGATGCAAGGGAAAAGTGAACAGTTTTTGAAAACAGCCCTAAAAATAACCCTCATTGTGCAAAACACGCATTTTTTGTGACTGGAATGAGTCGCGAACAAGTCTCCAAGTCAAGTCACCAAAAACCCATGTGACAAATTTTGAAAAATTTGTCTAAGTATTTTTCGCGACTGGAAGGTCCACTCGCGAGTAAGTCGCGAAGGAAGTTGCGAAGCATTCTGAGTAAACTCGCGATTGGAGCTTCTACTCGTGAACCAGTCACCAAATTGAGTCGCGAAAAATGCTAAAAACCCAGACTTTTTGAAAATTTTCTAAGTCTTTTTCGCGACTGGGGGCTTGACTCACCAGAGAGTCATGAAAGCTTCTGAGTAAGCTCGCGACTAGCTTGACCCGCGAGGCAGAGTCGCCAAAACAGAGTTGCACAGTTTTTGAAAATTTTGAAATTTTTCAAAACAAAAACATTTTCCAAAAACAATTAAAACACTCAAAAATATTTTTATGTTTGATCAACATATGATTGAGTAAGTGCAACACATTTAAACAAGTACAATCACACAAATAAATAAGGCATTCATTGAATATAGACATGTGTGATGTGTGTGGGTACCAAAATGAGATAGTCCTTAGTCAAATGTGAAGCTTCAATGATCAATTCAAACAAGCCATACACAATTAGCACTAGGAAGAGTGACCAATCTCAATTATAGAAGTGTGCATATATTACCTCCCACAAAACTTGATTACATAATTTTGAAGCTTTTCATTTGGCTTCATACACATCATAACATTTGATCATTTTGAATCAATACATCTCACTTTGAGATCGATGCCTGAAATTTTTGATATTTCAATTTGATGAACAAGCCTTTGGCTTTTTGGGCATAATACATTATTGAAAGTTCAAATAGCGTATAAAACACTATGAACGTTTAGACCCCCAATTTACAAATTACCAATTCAAGCTTATCATCAAACAATATATGTGCGGAACATGAACATAAGCTAAAACAGAATTGATAAACAATCTTAACCAAATAAAATCACATCCACAATAGAAAATAAATGGCAAAGATTCAGGGAAGAGAGATGCAAACACAAGGACAACACAACGATGTGTTATCGAAGAGGAAACCGAAGTCCTCGGCGTAAAACCTCTCCGCCGCCCTCCAAGCGGTAAATAATCCACTAAAGAATGTAGTTGGGATACATGAACAACAGAAGACCTTCCAAGCCTAATCTACCCAGTGTACCTAAGCCCTCCAAGCTCCTACTCCAACGAGGTTACGCCGAACCTATTTCTTCTTTAGCTTACTGGATTCCGCTATAGCCCATAGCATCAACCAATAATCATTGGTTCCTTCCTAACTGCTTCCCAAAGCACCAAAAAGCCTTCTCATTGATATGGGTATGGTGAGAAAAGGATTTGGCTAAGAACCTCTCAAGGATGTAACAATAGAGAGGGTGAGAGTAGAGGAATTTGAAGAGTCTCTATGTAAAGATTGTGGATGAGTCAATCTTGTTTTTCTCTAGGGTTTCTCTCTCAAAATTCTCTCTGGAAGCTCTCTAAATTTCGTGGGTATAAGGGGTATTTATACTAGTGTGAGAATGGAATACGAAGAGTCAGTTTTTCCAAAACAGAGCTGGCTGGCGACTTGGCCTCGCGACTTGACTGAGTCGCGAGTTCAAGCCGCGAGCTAACTGAATGGCCAGTCTGGACTTTTTGTCAAGTAGTGCTACAGCTGGCATGATGGTTCAGCTTCTCTGCATGCTTCACTCGTGTGTATCTTCTGGTGGCTTGCAAGCCATGAGCCACCCGCGAGATCCAGTCGCGAGTCCCTGCTTCACTGCACAATCTTGAGCATTTCTTCACACTCTCTCACACACTACCCTTACATGATTCCCACCTAAATACAGGGTTTCTAAGTGCTGAATTATAAGCAAATTGGCATAAAATAAAGCCAAAAGAATGGTTGATTAAATTCAACCTTACAATTATCATATAAGTCGCTTTCCCATTTTCCTAGTCGAATACTAGTATGTGTGACGGTTTTTGCAGCTCATTATCTCTTTTTATTTTGAGATTTACATTAGTTGAGCTCTTTAAGCAAAAATTAAAAGAATGGGAAGATATATAGGTACAAGTCTATGCAAGTCTCAAGATCAACAAAACCATTGACTAATCATTCATGACAAGTTTGAAGATCTATTTACAACAGTCACATAGATGTCAAGATTTTTCCCACAATGATATGAGTGCATAAAGAACAAGCTGCGCTCGTAAATGCACAAAGTCATTTGTACGAAGGTACAAGGCAAAACATGCGTGGGACAGAACACAATAATGCTGATCAAACTTTTTGGATTTTCTACTACTTTTATGTGTTTTTGGATTTTTGACACAAAAACAAGTAAAGATTGATAAAAAAAGAAAAAATTCAAAGAAAAAAAAAAAAAAAAAAACAAACAAAAATTTGTCAAAACATGCTAGAATGATTACAAGGAAAATAGCCAAGCAAAGTCACAACATATAGAAAGAATTGATGCATAGACATGTTTTAATGCTTATGCATGCGTACCCTTCTTCACCCACACGGCACGTGTGTTTAGGGTGATATCCTTAGAGGATTGGGTACTTGAGTTACGATTCTCAAACCTTAGGGTAAAGTTTGCCAAACAAAAAGAGATGGTGTCTATCATCTTCATTATATCCCCAATATTAGACTCAGCCTCTCCCCATTTCGATTGCTTGAGGTTCCCTTTGCCATTTATTTGTCCACTTGGCTTTGAGAGCTGCCATTTTTTAATGCCCGAAGCTTGTGGCAATTAGGTCTAGTGTGTCCTCGAATTCCACAATGGTGGCAAAAGTATTGAGTTTGCGGTCCTCTTTGTGACTTCGGAAGAGATTTTCCTTTCGCCTTGAGTTTAGCCACTACTGGGTTTGGAGGCTTTGTTAAAACCCGTTGCGCAATCACATTTGGCTTCTTCTCAACCTTCACTTTCTCCGCAGCTGGAGTTGCTACCACTGGTTCCTTTGCTTTAACAAACTTCATCTCCTATGACACAATGGTGCTTGAACTAGCCTCTCCGGTGTATCCTAAGCCACTTTTGTCAAAAAAGGGCTTTTGATGTGCAAGCACTTCGTCAAGCTTTTTGGAGGAGACCCGCTCTACTTTAGCATTAGCTTGAATCACCTCAAGCTCAAGAAACTTGATCTTTGAATAGGCTTCGGTTAATTCTCCGTTCAACGTCTCAACTTTGCATTTAGTCTCCTTGTACCGCATTAGAAGACTTTTATAATCTTGCCCGGCTCTCTTCATTTTCTTAATGGCTGCTCTAGCCACTCTTGCATATTCATTGGTCTTCTCGAGGAGAGTATTATAGGATTCTTGTAATCCCATCGTTCCTTCATCTTCATCATCATCGGATTCCTCTACTATCCCTATCGACTCCACTTCGGTGTGCTCACCCAGCTCTTCCACTAACACACTCAAATCATCCGAAGATTGCACGGGAGCAATGGTCAATCCAAGGGGATCGAGATTCATAATAATTATTCCTTGAACAAATCAAGTCAAAATGGAAACGAAACATTGTAGTCAAGAAAAAAATTTGAATTCTCAAAATGGAAAAATTCAAATTAAAAGTTCAAATAGCGTATAAAACACCAATAAACGTTTAGACCCCTAATTACAAAATTACCAACACAAGCTTATAATCAAACAGTATATGTGCGGAATATGAAATATAAGCTATATCCAAATTAGTAACATACTCTAAACCATAATTAATTACAAACATAGCAGCAATTAAAAGGTTAAGAGAAAGGAAAGAGAGATGCAAAAACAAAGATAACATCGGCAAGTGTTATTGAAGAGGAAACCAAAGAACTCAGCGAAAAACCTCTCCTCCGCCCTCCAAGCGGTCAAATGATCCACTAAAGAATATAGTTGGGATACATGAATAGCAGAAGACCCTCCAAACATAATCTACCCAGTGCACCTAAGCCCTCCAAACTTGTTGCTCCAACAGGGTTTCGCCGAACCTTGTCTTCTTTAGCTTCCCGAATCCCGCAATAAGCCCATTGCATCAACCAAGTAAATTGGTCCTCTCTGAACTGCTTCCCAAGCACCAAAATACCTCCTCACTAATATGAGTAAGGTTAGATAAGGATTTGGCAAAATGTACCTCTCAAGGATATGTCAATGGAGAGGGTAAGAGTAGAGGAATTTAGAGAATCAAATGATAAAGATTGTGGATGAGTCAATCTTATTTTCTCTAGGGTTTCTCTCTCAAAACTTTTTCTGGAAGCCCTCTACATTTTGTGGGTATAAGGGTATTTATAGTAGTGTGTGTGAGGAATGCGAAAAGTCAGTTTTCATCCAAACAGGGCATTCTGGCGACTCAACCTCGCGACTAGAATGAGTCGCGAGTCTGAGTCGCAAGCTAACTGCTTGCCCAGACTGTCTATTTTGTCCTGTAGTGCTCCAACTGTCGTGACCCTTTAGCTCCCCTGCATGCTTCACACATGTGCCACTTTGGCGACTTGCCAGTCGCGAGTCAGTCGCGAGATCCAGTTGCGAGACTCCTTTGATTGCACACATCTTGAGTTTTCTTCACACTCTCTCACACACAACCCTTACATAACCCACCTAAATACAGGGTAAGAAATGGTCACCAAAACAAAGAAAGAAGAAACTGAATAAAAAAGATGAGGAACTTTTTGTGTGAGGTGGCATACGCCACGTCCGTTTAACAAAACACCCTTCCAAATCTGTTAGGACAAGAAATGGTCACCAAACACTGGTTTTGATATTATGGGGTTTTGGATTAGAGAGTTTTTGTGTTTCTCCAAAAATTGGTAGTAAAGTTTTCTATAAATCACTTCTCCACACCTTATAGAATGAGGAGTCCTGTGTAGTACTAGACATTTCGATTATGTAGTTGATTGGTCAGGAAACTTGGTGTAGGCATAGCAGGCACCCGAGTTATCAAATTCATGATTGCAAGAATTTTTTTTTTTTTTAAATAATGAGTGGATTCAAACTCAAGAATTTTCTGTGGAGATCAAAAAGTGCTACTTAGCCACAAGTAGAGAATTATTTTTCAAACTCAGAAAAAAAAAAAAATGAAAGCTCAATAATGTAAATGCTAGAGCTAGTTTAGACTCTCAATTTTAATTATCTAAAAACACTTAATGCGGAATATACGTGATTAGAAAATTCATTAATCAAAGCACTCAACAATTGCAAGGATGAACAAATAAGTGCAAGACAAAAATCTAACCGTTGGATTGCATAATCATTACGCTTTTAATACACATGTCAAATTTTGTATCAATTAGATATTATATACTATATAATCTATAAGATTATATTTAATGCATAATTTTAAACTACAAAAACTTGCAATTTAAACAATTTATTGATGACATAGTTAATGATCTTTAATTTTCTAGAAATTTTATAAGTATGGAGGATATTAAAAGAAAATGTAATCCAATGGTAATTTCGTCAAAATTCACCGTCAATAAAAAAATATTGAGTAAAGTTGTATCCTTAAGCTGCAATCAATTTTGTAGCCAAATTTTATCTTAAATCATTTATAGGTGTTGACGAGGGGAAATTTTCACTAATAAATATGAAAAATAGAAAATTAATATAGAGGCACTTTCACAAACTTCAAATACTCCAAAAAAGCTCTCACAAATCACAAAGAAGAAGAATAGAGAAATATACCCTACTACCACCGCACTCCCTTGGTGCGGTGGTCACTCCACAAGTATAAGTGCCTGTGGGGTGTGGAGGGCAAGGGCCGAGGTTCAAGTCTCCAGGAGGAAGTTTCACACACATAAACATTTAGATTAGGCTAGAGTAGAAATTCTATCTTGTATCAAAAAAAAGAAAAGAAATATACCCTACTAAATTGTCGCATGGCATCCTCTTAATTTATTTATTTTTTTACAAAATTGCGGAAGATATATATATATATATATATATATATATATATAGATGGGTTCAAGTTACACCTGGTATAACTCTAAAGAGTTACACATTTTCTATACCATTGGATTTAAGTAAATCTAATGGTCAAAACAAAACTCATTAATGTTGATTACAGTATCATTTATTTAAAAATTTTCTTACTTTTCTCTACTCCACAAAAACATTCTATATGTTCTCTATCTATCCTCCCTCATCTACTCTTTCCTTCTATTCAACTCTTTACCCTCATTTGTTCTCTCCTCCACCTCTATGGCCAAAGGGTTCCATCATCTCCGGCTATCAGCCACAGGATTCCACAGCCTCCGGCCGCAAGGTTCCATTGCTGCTAGCCACCAACTTTCTACCTTTAATTAAATTTGTGGGAAGTTTTTCTTAACCCCGAAAAATCTAAAATTAGTGGCAGCCCTTTCCATTTGTAAACGATTGTATGGTAAATTGAATATACAGGATATTTCTATAGGATCAAGTACCTAAACTTAACACGAAGTCTAGATATGTTAAACAATAAGCGTGTGTACACACTACAATAAGTAAAGTACATGGTACAATGGCTAACAATATCTCCTTTAAGCTTTCCTTCTACTCCTCTGTTCCTTAGTTCTACGTGAACTAATAACATGATCACAGCGAAAATTAAAGTGTAGTATGAAGGCATCTAGACTTTAATAATCAAAAAGTTCACACAAAATAATTTAGTTAACATATTTTGGAATGCATAAGATGAGATTTATCTAAAAAAAAAGAAAAAAAAGAAAAGAAAGAGCAGATGAGGGAGGGTAGAGAGAGAATATAGAGAATGTTTTTGGGAACAAGAGATAAGTATGGAAATTTATAAGTAAGGAAAACTTCCCCCTCACTGTCAGATTAAGGGTTTGCTAAACGGAAAGGTTCTTCCAAGGTGTGGAAGGAAAAAGGCTCCAAGTGATTCTGTCATTTTTTTTTCTCTCTTTCCCCTTCTTGTTTTTGTTTTTGCATTACTTGTGTGTTTTGCTTTCGTGTTTTGAGTCAGTCTAGTTTTATGCATTGCCTTGTTTAACATGTTTTTGTTTGTTTACTTTTCAGTTTTGCTTTATTTTGCTTTTCATATAAAATAAAATAAAATTTTAAAATTCAGAAAAATAAAAAAACAGTGTGTGTTCGTGTACATTGGTACTTGTGTACCTTGGATGACCATTGAAACAAAGTTTTCTAAACTTTGTATCATTTGTAGCTTAGATGAGCATCTCTATGTACAACTAAGCAAGTGAGCTTTGTGGCTTGTGTTTGTGATGAGTAAGATTAAGTAATCTCTTGTGCTTAACACTCGTATCACTCTTTTTGATGGGAAGGACTAGAAAAAGAATGGTTTGCTTAAAAGAATGCAAAGAACAACAAAAAGCAAAAAGAATCAAAATGCTTTATACATGATTGCAAGTGTGTATTCTAGGAGATGTGAGAGTTATAGGATATACCTCGAAGGTGATAGTCCCCATCAAATAGTTATGATTGTGTGTGAGTTAAAGTCATTTTCTCATATCTCAAATTGTCATAACATATAAACACTAATGCAATCTTGCGATGTTTTTCACACACAACACGCAATATTTTTTGCTACTTTTGATACATGTGCAGGTACAATGTGATTTGCCCATCACAAGGAATACTTGTGTTAATGTATGCTCACTAAACTGTCTTAACTTGTTTTTGAAATATAAAATTGGTTAGACGTGTTTAGTGTGTGTGTGTGTGTGTGTGTGTGTGTGTTTTGGATCTATGTGCTTAACATTTTTTTGTTGAGAGATGATTTTGAGAGCTTAAAATGTGGTTTGGATCTTTGGTTATGTAGTATGCTTGATTGCATTCATGTCTGTGTTTTTCTCTTCTTGAAAACTATTTTTAAGCAATCTCGACAGCTGCTGGACACCTCTTGACAGCTAGGCTATCTATTGAGACCCTTCAGCTGCTTTTTATCGCATTCTCAACGACTTCTCGATAGCTACCTCGATCCATCGAGAAACTTTCTAGATGCTCGATAGCTACTTGATAGCTACCTTGATCCATAGAGATCCTTTAGCTGTGGACACCTCTCGACAGACTCTGGACAGCTCTTCGATAGATAAAACACACATTTTAATCCTTGATACCTCTCGACACCTCTCGATCTGTCAAGAATTATGTTTTTCTATATATTGGATCCGCGCGATTTTCTCTCATTTTTCTTCGATCTCTCTCGATATATTCTCTCTTCTCTCACTCCAAAACTCCTCAAACTCAACCTTGTTAAGGACTTATTTTGTGTAATTGACTAATCCTTTGACAAAACGCACTTTACTTGTATTTGGGTAGATCTAGGATGTGTTTAATACTTCAAAGAACATGTTGTTCAAGTCTAGTATTAAAGCCATGAAGATTGGACCAAGAAACAAGTGAAGAAAAGCTATTTATTAAAGCTGGACAGATAGCTCGACACCTGCAGACAGATAGCTCGACAGTTGCTCGACACCTCTCGACAGCTAGGCTATCTATCGAGCCTCTTAAGGTGTTTCTTATCGCAATCTCGAAACCTTCTCGATAGCTGGTGGATCGATCGAGAAAGTTTCTGACCCCTTGATAGCTTCTCGACACTTGGTGGATCGATCGAGCCTCATCTCTTGTGTCTGATGTTTTAATCCTCGACACCTTCTCGATCAATCGAGAATTACTGAGCCTTACAAAATTCAGATTTCCAGATCTGATTTTTGTCTCATGATGACATGTATGTGTAGGGTTTCTTTTCTCACAACCCTCGACCTATATAAGGCTTACTTTAGAGGCCGTCACATAAGAGAATACAAGGAGAACATATTAAAAAGGTGACCGATGCCTTATTCTCTCTGAAAGAAGCTACTGCGTCTTTGCGCCTTAGGGTTTTGTAACCAAGTGCTTCTTGATCTTCATTATTGATGAAGTGAAGAACTTTGCAGCCAACATCTTCTTCTAGTTGGTGATTAGGTCGCGTACTGGGATCCGCGCAATTGGTTAGTCACGTACTGGGATTTGTGCATCATCAAAAGGGTAGCGTTCATATATTGAAGAGTTCAGAGGTTCTGAAACGGTAGAAGGTTTCTACTGTGAGTTCATCTACGGGGATTGTAGAGTCTAGGGACAAAGGTTTTGTACTAGATCTGAAACTTCTCTTTACTATAGTGGATTGCTTTTCGGGAAGGTTTCCCTCCAAGTTTTTTACTGTGAAACTAGTTTGTTTCATTGGTTTTCCTGGGTCATCATATCTTGTCTTATTTACTTTTTCGCTGCATTTATTATTGACATGATATTGATGTTTGTTTGTTTTAACAAGTATTATTCATAATAAATCTAATTGACAACTTGGATTTAAAACTTGTTAATTATATCAATCGGGGTCTAAATTTCCCAACAAGTGGTATCAGAGCACTTGTCCAAACAAACCTTTTCACTTTCCTTACTTGATCTTCGGCCCAAATCAAGTTTTCTTCGTCTGGTATAATCTTATTTCTCTCTTGTATCATGCATTTCATTCTTTTTGACCTAAGTTTTGGGTTTTGAAAAGTTTTTAGGATTTTTCAAAATTAATGAGGTTTTTGCAAAATTTTTGGTTTTGGTGTTGCTTAAATGAGTTTTAAAACATCATGCATTGCATTACATTTGCATTATAACAATGAATCATACATTTTAGATTTGTGTGTACTTTGTTGCAATGATGTATGCTATTAGGTTTGGATTGGGCTGAGCCCATGATGTATTTAAGTTTGCATGTCACATGTTCATGCATTTTTCATGTATACGTACCTTCATTTCTTTATATTCTTATATATTGATGTGTTTGGTGCTTTTCTGCATGTCACTCTTTCTCCCTCTCTCTTTCTTTCGGTTAGTTGCATCACGACACCTAAACGAAAATCCACTCCGTCCTAGAACCCTCTTCGTTCTGGGGCATCCACTTATTCTTCTAACCCTACACCTTCTCATGTACGGTTCCATGATGATAAAGCCCGAAAGGACTTTTCGGAGAACGTTTGTCGACGAGGCATTCATTCGGAATGCCAAGTCATCTTATCATATTTTTCTGATATTGACCTACCCACTATCATTCATAGTAGGGGTTGGGGGTCACTATGTGACATCCCGGTCACTTGTCCTTCCGTGATCATACAGGAGTTTTACTCCAATATGCACGGAATCCACACTTTTGTACCTCATTTCCTCTCTTGCGTTTGAGGTACTCGCATAGTAGTTACTCCGGATATTGTATCCGAGGTACTACACGTTCCTAGGGT
Organism: Notholithocarpus densiflorus; assembly: GCA_030021035.2. Taxonomy (NCBI): domain Eukaryota; kingdom Viridiplantae; phylum Streptophyta; class Magnoliopsida; order Fagales; family Fagaceae; genus Notholithocarpus; species Notholithocarpus densiflorus. Next base: position 8,562 of record JARYZH020001682.1, on the reverse strand, counting down.
AGCGCATCCTGACTACCCTAGTTGTGCTCGTCTACAGACTATGTCCAAAGACAAACTCTCGTCTCTCTTCTGTGAGACACCTTCTTCTTGGGGTGACCGTCAAAACACCCCTTGCTCGGGCTTTGCAAAAGGTCCGAGATTCCTAAACATGGTGATGACATTTATTCTTCATCCTTTGTCTCACTAGAACTCCACTACAGAGTCTCGTGCTTGATTTTTGTTGTCCCTCTTAAAGGATATCTCTATCGACTTCCCTTCTCACTTCATTCTATCCCTTATAGATGTCTATAGGGATACGACGACCCGTGATAAGCTCATTTTTCCTTCGGCTATCATGCGGATCCTCTACCATTTTTCTGTCTCCTTTCCCGAGTCTCCTCACTTTTCGGTGATGTGTGCCATAGATGCAGCTACCGTTCGAGTGAGTGAGGCACAGCTCAGACCGAGGCGGCCCCGAATAGAGACGACGACTCCTCCAGCTTCTACAGCTCTATCCACCTCCACTCCTTCGTCTTCTGCGGGTGGAGTGACACTTGAGGCCATCATGACACAGCTTGTGCGCATGGATGCTCGCTTTGACACTCTCAATGATGAGTTGTGTATGGTGAACATCCGTGTTAGTCCTATCGCACGACGACAGGCTGTTATAGGTGGTTTCACTATTGCTTCTTCTCCATCTCCACCAACTTCTGAGGATGAGAGTGACGATGGCTCCAGTAGTGATGATGCTGATGAGGACAATGGTGCTAGCTCGCCCAGTGATGATGAGATGTCTGCTTGATGTACTTACCCTTTGTCACTCATGACAAAAATGGGAAATAGTTTTGATATGAGAGTAGTCATACACATAGGGGGAGAGTTAGCATAGGAGATTTTGTGATAAAGGGAGTATTTATGAGGGATGTAGTGAGGACTTTTTGTATCTTTTATTTTCTTTCTATTTTAGATACATTATCTTTTGTACATTGGTCTTGTGACCACTTAGTGATAGCAAACCTTGAACTTATGTTGATATATATATTGAGGTTGTTATTACTTTCTTTCATCGATCTTTACATGTGTTGTTTCTTTTCTCTCTTTATGCACATGTTTCTTATTTAATGTATGCAATCTTATATTTCTGTTTCACACTAAGATGCCTTGATGAGTTTTGTTTAAAGTGTTTTAGAAATACAGGTTGTCAAAGTCTTCTTGCCATAAACTCTCTTCTTGCAACGTTTTTCAAGAGTTTGTGTTAGGATAGATTTTATTGTATTCAACAAGTATAAAGATTGTGGATGAGTCAATCTTATTTTCTCTAGGGTTTCTCTCTCAAAACTTTTTCTGGAAGCCCTCTACATTTTGTGGGTATAAGGGTATTTATAGTAGTGTGTGTGAGGAATGCGAAAAGTCAGTTTTCATCCAAACAGGGCATTCTGGCGACTCAACCTCGCGACTAGAATGAGTCGCGAGTCTGAGTCGCAAGCTAACTGCTTGCCCAGACTGTCTATTTTGTCCTGTAGTGCTCCAACTGTCGTGACCCTTTAGCTCCCCTGCATGCTTCACACATGTGCCACTTTGGCGACTTGCCAGTCGCGAGTCAGTCGCGAGATCCAGTTGCGAGACTCCTTTGATTGCACACATCTTGAGTTTTCTTCACACTCTCTCACACACAACCCTTACATAACCCACCTAAATACAGGGTAAGAAATGGTCACCAAAACAAAGAAAGAAGAAACTGAATAAAAAAGATGAGGAACTTTTTGTGTGAGGTGGCATACGCCACGTCCGTTTAACAAAACACCCTTCCAAATCTGTTAGGACAAGAAATGGTCACCAAACACTGGTTTTGATATTATGGGGTTTTGGATTAGAGAGTTTTTGTGTTTCTCCAAAAATTGGTAGTAAAGTTTTCTATAAATCACTTCTCCACACCTTATAGAATGAGGAGTCCTGTGTAGTACTAGACATTTCGATTATGTAGTTGATTGGTCAGGAAACTTGGTGTAGGCATAGCAGGCACCCGAGTTATCAAATTCATGATTGCAAGAATTTTTTTTTTTTTTAAATAATGAGTGGATTCAAACTCAAGAATTTTCTGTGGAGATCAAAAAGTGCTACTTAGCCACAAGTAGAGAATTATTTTTCAAACTCAGAAAAAAAAAAAAATGAAAGCTCAATAATGTAAATGCTAGAGCTAGTTTAGACTCTCAATTTTAATTATCTAAAAACACTTAATGCGGAATATACGTGATTAGAAAATTCATTAATCAAAGCACTCAACAATTGCAAGGATGAACAAATAAGTGCAAGACAAAAATCTAACCGTTGGATTGCATAATCATTACGCTTTTAATACACATGTCAAATTTTGTATCAATTAGATATTATATACTATATAATCTATAAGATTATATTTAATGCATAATTTTAAACTACAAAAACTTGCAATTTAAACAATTTATTGATGACATAGTTAATGATCTTTAATTTTCTAGAAATTTTATAAGTATGGAGGATATTAAAAGAAAATGTAATCCAATGGTAATTTCGTCAAAATTCACCGTCAATAAAAAAATATTGAGTAAAGTTGTATCCTTAAGCTGCAATCAATTTTGTAGCCAAATTTTATCTTAAATCATTTATAGGTGTTGACGAGGGGAAATTTTCACTAATAAATATGAAAAATAGAAAATTAATATAGAGGCACTTTCACAAACTTCAAATACTCCAAAAAAGCTCTCACAAATCACAAAGAAGAAGAATAGAGAAATATACCCTACTACCACCGCACTCCCTTGGTGCGGTGGTCACTCCACAAGTATAAGTGCCTGTGGGGTGTGGAGGGCAAGGGCCGAGGTTCAAGTCTCCAGGAGGAAGTTTCACACACATAAACATTTAGATTAGGCTAGAGTAGAAATTCTATCTTGTATCAAAAAAAAGAAAAGAAATATACCCTACTAAATTGTCGCATGGCATCCTCTTAATTTATTTATTTTTTTACAAAATTGCGGAAGATATATATATATATATATATATATATATATATAGATGGGTTCAAGTTACACCTGGTATAACTCTAAAGAGTTACACATTTTCTATACCATTGGATTTAAGTAAATCTAATGGTCAAAACAAAACTCATTAATGTTGATTACAGTATCATTTATTTAAAAATTTTCTTACTTTTCTCTACTCCACAAAAACATTCTATATGTTCTCTATCTATCCTCCCTCATCTACTCTTTCCTTCTATTCAACTCTTTACCCTCATTTGTTCTCTCCTCCACCTCTATGGCCAAAGGGTTCCATCATCTCCGGCTATCAGCCACAGGATTCCACAGCCTCCGGCCGCAAGGTTCCATTGCTGCTAGCCACCAACTTTCTACCTTTAATTAAATTTGTGGGAAGTTTTTCTTAACCCCGAAAAATCTAAAATTAGTGGCAGCCCTTTCCATTTGTAAACGATTGTATGGTAAATTGAATATACAGGATATTTCTATAGGATCAAGTACCTAAACTTAACACGAAGTCTAGATATGTTAAACAATAAGCGTGTGTACACACTACAATAAGTAAAGTACATGGTACAATGGCTAACAATATCTCCTTTAAGCTTTCCTTCTACTCCTCTGTTCCTTAGTTCTACGTGAACTAATAACATGATCACAGCGAAAATTAAAGTGTAGTATGAAGGCATCTAGACTTTAATAATCAAAAAGTTCACACAAAATAATTTAGTTAACATATTTTGGAATGCATAAGATGAGATTTATCTAAAAAAAAAGAAAAAAAAGAAAAGAAAGAGCAGATGAGGGAGGGTAGAGAGAGAATATAGAGAATGTTTTTGGGAACAAGAGATAAGTATGGAAATTTATAAGTAAGGAAAACTTCCCCCTCACTGTCAGATTAAGGGTTTGCTAAACGGAAAGGTTCTTCCAAGGTGTGGAAGGAAAAAGGCTCCAAGTGATTCTGTCATTTTTTTTTCTCTCTTTCCCCTTCTTGTTTTTGTTTTTGCATTACTTGTGTGTTTTGCTTTCGTGTTTTGAGTCAGTCTAGTTTTATGCATTGCCTTGTTTAACATGTTTTTGTTTGTTTACTTTTCAGTTTTGCTTTATTTTGCTTTTCATATAAAATAAAATAAAATTTTAAAATTCAGAAAAATAAAAAAACAGTGTGTGTTCGTGTACATTGGTACTTGTGTACCTTGGATGACCATTGAAACAAAGTTTTCTAAACTTTGTATCATTTGTAGCTTAGATGAGCATCTCTATGTACAACTAAGCAAGTGAGCTTTGTGGCTTGTGTTTGTGATGAGTAAGATTAAGTAATCTCTTGTGCTTAACACTCGTATCACTCTTTTTGATGGGAAGGACTAGAAAAAGAATGGTTTGCTTAAAAGAATGCAAAGAACAACAAAAAGCAAAAAGAATCAAAATGCTTTATACATGATTGCAAGTGTGTATTCTAGGAGATGTGAGAGTTATAGGATATACCTCGAAGGTGATAGTCCCCATCAAATAGTTATGATTGTGTGTGAGTTAAAGTCATTTTCTCATATCTCAAATTGTCATAACATATAAACACTAATGCAATCTTGCGATGTTTTTCACACACAACACGCAATATTTTTTGCTACTTTTGATACATGTGCAGGTACAATGTGATTTGCCCATCACAAGGAATACTTGTGTTAATGTATGCTCACTAAACTGTCTTAACTTGTTTTTGAAATATAAAATTGGTTAGACGTGTTTAGTGTGTGTGTGTGTGTGTGTGTGTGTGTGTTTTGGATCTATGTGCTTAACATTTTTTTGTTGAGAGATGATTTTGAGAGCTTAAAATGTGGTTTGGATCTTTGGTTATGTAGTATGCTTGATTGCATTCATGTCTGTGTTTTTCTCTTCTTGAAAACTATTTTTAAGCAATCTCGACAGCTGCTGGACACCTCTTGACAGCTAGGCTATCTATTGAGACCCTTCAGCTGCTTTTTATCGCATTCTATTCATAATTAATCTAATTAACAACTTGGTTTAAAACTTGTTAATTCTATTAACCGGGGTCTAAATTTCCCAACACCAATGAACCTCTTGTATAGTGGCATTTGGTTCCTATAATCCTATTTCTGAACTTTCACTTTACTATATAACACATGAATTAAACTTCAAATATCTTTTGAAATGGTCAAGAATCAAGATCACAGCTTGCTGCCCACTTTCCCATGGGCAAATTCCCTAGTGTTTTTGTATTGAGAAAATAAAAGTGAAAAAAAAAAAAAAAAAAAAAAAAAAAAAAAAAAAACCTCTATTATCTCCACTCTTCAAGTTATTAATCTGTCTTATATTCAAATTATGCAGGCTGTAGCAGAGGAAAATTAGAAACAACAACCAATCGGAAATCAGTTGAGAAAAACCCTTTAGATCTAGCAAACATTCCAATGCTCTCCAAGAAAACTAATATAATCTGGCAAACATTTCTATACTCTCCAAGAAGAACATACAATCTGACCCACCCCAAAGACACCGAACCAAATTTATTAGAGAAATCCCACTCTATTTTGAAGATAATAAGGCTTGATGCCAAGAGGAGGAAAACAACTAGCGTTAGAGAACCCATGCAATGATCCAACGGTTTGGTGCTCGGGGAACTCATATTCTGAAGTGAGTCACATTAAGAATATTGATGAAGATATATACATTAATGAAATTAATAAAAGAAATTCATGTTTTTATTTTCCCAAAGAAACAAAGTAGAAACAGAAATTGAATCATAACATAGATGATTCTGACATAATTGAAGATTGAGAGGCAGGCTTTTTTGCTAATAACAGGAAGGGCAAAGTCTACTAAAGTTTTGTAATGCCGTCAATGACTGGGGGTAATTGTTTTCATTACTAAATTCTTAATCAAATTGTAAAGTAATAGCATCTTCAGCTGCAAAATGATATTTTAAGACTTCTACAATTGAATATTAAACATATAAACACAACACAATGCTACAAATGCCATAAGGTCTTCACATTCCTCCAAACAGAAAGAATGCCTTTGTTACCAAAGAGTTGTAGGGCTGTTATATTCTAAATATTAATTACAAAGGCAAGTATCAATTATATAGGGGATTCAAGGAATAACACTAACAACTTAAACAATTTTTTTAAAAAAAAAAAAAAATCCACATACTCATCTATGAATTTCTTGTATGGAAAGCTATACCATATACCTAAAGTTTAATGTAAACAATTTGTGTGTTTTCTTTAAGCAGCATTTATCCTTTAGTTATCTAATCAAAAGTTAAAAAAATGTGAACTTTTATAAAGCATTGAGTTTAAAGTGACTAACAATAAACCTAGTAGTATGGATCCTGATCTGGAAAGATTTTTTTTGTTTCAAAGGTGGCAAAAACAAAAAAATAGAAATCCAGAAACAGTGAAAACTGAAATTCTAGAGACCACAAAGCACAAACCAATTTTAAAAACCGGTTAGAGCATGAAATGAGTAATTACAGAAGCATCAGTATGTAACATTTAAATGTCCTTTTTTTTTCCCTATTTTGTCTTTAGTATCAACCTTCATGACTGTTCTTTTATTTCTTTTATTTTTTTTGTGAACAAAAATGAAGTTAATGTCTTTGACTTAAAATGTACATAATTTTGAAGTGTTTTTAATCAACAAAACATAATTTTGAAGTGTTTTCAGGGGCAAATGAAAAAAGTAAAAATCTAACAAAAATCTGCCAAACAAAAACAAAATCTAACCAATACAATAATTGACAAAACATAAGTCAAGAATGCCCAACCACTCTGCCAACCTCACTGGGTTATTGCAATGTAAAATTAAGCAAAGTTATGAATTATGATACCTAGAAAGTCTAAAAAGCTAGTGTCGTGCCGAAAGCATGACCACATTAATTAAAAAATGTCTCATCTTGTTTGCATCCAGACCCTTTCTCAATAGATTATTTGTTTTCAAATATCAACTTATTAAATAAATAAGTAAACACTTTTTTTTTTTTGAGTAAAAATAAGTAAACACTTTAGTTATCGAAGTGGTGACTGATGAGCCGCCCCACTTTTAAAATGCTAACATATAAAATAAACTATTGTGATGGGTTAATTTGTCAGTGAAAAGGGCAATAAAAAAATAAAAATAAAAATTTCTGTGTGAGAAAGAAAATAAAAATTAATATAATGAATATTAAAATGAAGAAAAAATAGTTTGATTGAAGACATTGACCCGTATGGTTCGTTGGAAGTTCAAAGAGTTATTTTGGGCTTTACTGATCAGAAACTTCCATGATATTGCAATTACTGTAAAATGCGTGTCACTTTTTGAAAGCAAGACTGCATTCAAGTCTAGCGTCTTGCATTCATTCACTCACCCTCTTCCTAATTAGTCCTTCACTTTCCTCACTTTCTATATTGACACCGCTTTCACAGCTTTCCTTCTCCTCCTCCTTCCAACTTTTTTCATCTGTCTGCTCGTAAATCCCAATGGCCTCATCTCACCAACTCAAGAACTTTGATGTCTTTTTGAGTTTCCGAGGTGAAGATATTCGCTGTGGTTTTGTAAGCCATTTATATAAGGCTTTGGATCAACAGGGTATTCAAACCTTCATTAATGATAATCTCCATAGGGGAGAGAAAACATTTCTGAAGAGCTTCCCAAAACCATTGAAAACTCAAGCGCATCAATAATTGTATTTTTTTAAAATTATGCATCCTCTAGTTGGTGTTTGGATGAACTTGCTAAGATTATGGAGTGTAGCAAAAAAGTGCTACCAGTTTTCTATCAAGTGGATCCATCTGAAGTTCGTAAGCAAACAGGGAATTATGGAAAAGAACTGACTAAGCATGAAGAAAAAATTAAAGATAAGATGAAGGTACAAAGGTGGAGGGAGGCTTTAAGTAACGTAGCCAATATTTCTGGCTGGGACGACAAAAACAAGTAATTGTATAGTACTACGTACTCCTTGTTGATCTTCAAGAGTTTTAATGGTTTTGTGATGTCCATTAAATTTTATTGTTAATTAAACAACAACTAGAATTAATTGTTAGCTTTTATTTTCTCTTTAAATTTTACTTTCAAATTTTACTAAATTATGAAAGTAAAATTTTCTTGTCATATCTTTTATACAATGCTTTTTCTTTTTCTTTTTCTTTTTTTTTATTTTTATTTTTTATTTTGAGAAGAATCATTTACACTAAGCTAGTTAGCTATAGATTAAAGATGGAAATAAAAGAACTTAATATTAGATTACTTACCATTATTAATTAGGAATTTCACCCCTCATAATATTTGGAAAAATTTTAAAGAAAAAAACTAAATTCATTTTTTCTAAGCATGTAGTGAGATCCAGTAAGATTATGTTGTCATCTAAATGGACTTTTAATGCCACTTCATCCCAAAAGCTAATTGCTACCCAAACAAATGAATTAAATAAAAATTTTCAATCGGAGTTGCATGTCGCTTACTTCACCTAACAACACTTCAACTGCGATGTAAAAATTAAACATCTTGCATTCAGTTTATGTTATTTATTTTTCATAGTCCAACTCGTTACATGTGTTAATTAAATGCTCTGTGA
>JARYZH020001681.1:0-23918 GCA_030021035.2 Notholithocarpus densiflorus | reverse complement strand
TCCAGACATAACTTCCCCAACGGCTATAGGAGTTACAACCGTTGATGGAAGTTATGTACTTAAGAGGAATCCATGGCGATGAATTCGGGTTGAGTAACTGTTTCAAGGTTTTGGGATTCGAATCTTCCATACTCTCCAATGAATTTATACTTGAGAGTTTCTGAGTGTCATGTGGTCGTCCATGGACTTCGTCCATGGAAGACTGGTTTTCTGACGGTGTTATGTGAGTCGTCCATGTGCTTTGCCCATGGACGACCCTACTGTTCAGACGTTGTGTGAGTCGTCCATGTGCTATGTACATGGACGATGCTAATGTTCTGACGTTGTGTGAGTCGTCCATGTGCTTTACCCATGGACGACCCCATTGCTCAGACGATCAACAAAAATACTTGGCTCAAGATCATGGACGATCCATATGGACGACTATGAGTTGTAATTTTTTACTATCCCAACAGTTGCCCCCTTGTCCAATGGTCGTCCAAAGACATTATTGGGATTTACTGTTTACCTTTGTGGTTCTGAGAAAATATATATATATATTTTTGCCACGTGTCACGACTTCATTGGTTGACCCGTCATGTCGATTGCGTTTTTCGACGAAATTGCCACGTGCCTTCTTCTGAATAGCCAGCGTCGCTTCGTTGACCCCATTTCTGGGCCCTATAAATAGGTGCATTCCCTCTCTTACCCCTCACATCTTTCATAATTTTCCTTCTGCCATCTCGTCCATGATCACCCTATTGATAATATCTTCTTAGGTGTTTAACATTCCAAGGGTGTTCTAGCTTCCTTCCGTCCAGGGCTTCCAAGTAGTAGGATCATTGCCTCTTGCAGTTGATGACCCTATAAGGTCCTTCCCAATTTGGTCCAAGCTTCCCGTGGGCCGGGTTTTTGGTGGCCAAAGAAACCCTTTTAAGGACGAGATCCCCAATGTTGAAACGCCTGGGTTTCACCATGGCATCATGTTGCTTTGCCATAAGATTTTTGTACCTTGCTGTTCTCTGCTCCGCATCCATCCTCACCTCGTCTATAAGATCGAGGTTTAGACGAAGCTGTTCTTCGTTTTCCTCTTCTTGATACTTCATCACCCTGTGGTTGGTCATGTGTACTTCTGCAGGTATAACTGCTTCACTTCCATAGGCTAGTTTAAAAGGAGTCTCCCTAGTAGGGGATCTCACTGTTGTTCTATAAGCCCACAAAACACCCGGTAATTCGTCTGGCCATACTCCTTTTGCCCCTTCAAGTCGAGTCTTGATGATTTTCAACAAGGATCGGTTTGCTACTTCTGCTTGTCCGTTGGCTTGTGGGTGGGAGGGTGAGGAGTAATGATTCTTGATTCCCAATTGCTCACAAAAATCCCTGAAAGGTGTGTTGTCAAACTGTCGTCCATTGTCAGATACTAGTACCCTAGGTACCCCAAACCTGCATACAATGTTCTTCCAAACGAAGTTCTTGACATTCTGTTGTGTAATAGTTGCTAAGGGTTCAGCTTCCACCCACTTAGTGAAATAATCTATTCCCACCACTAAAAACTTCATTTGCCTAATTCCGGTTGGGAAGGGGCCCAAGATATCCAATCCCCATTGTGCAAAAGGCCAAGGGGCCATCATTGGGGTAAGATATTCTGATGGTTGTCTAGGAATATTACTGAAACGTTGACATTGATCACATACCTTAACATATGCTTTAGCATCAGCTTGAATAGTTGGCCAGTAATATCCTGCACGGACAATCTTGTGGACGAGCGATCTAGCTCCTGAGTGGTTACCACATGCTCCTTCATGAATCTCCCTTAATACGTAGTTCGCCTCGTCCGGAGCCAAACACCTTAAGAAGGGCTGGGAGAAGCCTCTTTTGTACAACACTTCGTCCAGGAGGGTGTACCTGGCTGATCTAACCCTAAGCTTTCTGGCTTCGTCCTTCCCCTCTGGAAGCCTTCTGTCTTTCAGGTACGATACTATTGGAGTCATCCAATTTTCCTCACCTTCTATTTGCAATATTTCTAGAAGGTCTATGCTTGCCATGTATTGTATTTCATCGAACTCGTCCATTGCTTCATTCGCAGAGGCTTCATTCGCCAGAGTATCAGCTTCCATGTTCTTTTCCCTTGGGATTTGAACGAAATTAGCTTCTTTGAATTTCTTCACAAGGCGCACCACCTTCTTTAAATACCTCTTCATTCTGTCTTCCTTGGCTTCGTATGTTCCATTTACCTGGCCTATGACTAGTTGGGAGTCTCCCAAGACGAGTATTGATTCTGCTTCTACAGATTTAGCCAACTCCAACCCTTTAAGAAGGGCTTCATACTCCACTTCATTGTTAGTTGTTTGGTACTGCAAGCGAACCTTGTGCTTTAATTTGTCTCCTTCTGGTGACTCTAGAACAACTCCTATACCTCCAGCATGCAATGTAGACGATCCATCTACATGGACAACCCATTTTTGATTATCTTCTCTTCCACCTAAGTCCTCATAACTTGGAGTAAACTCTGCTATGAAATCTGCCAAGGCTTGGGCCTTTATTGCATTTCTCGGTTGGTACCGAATGTCAAATTCGCTAAGCTCGACTGCCCATTGAATCAGTCGTCCTGCAGCTTCCATCTTGTTCATTGCCTTCTTGAGTGGATGGTCCGTCATGACATTGATGACATGAGCTTGGAAGTAATGTCTTAACTTCCTAGAAACTATTATTAGTGCAAAAGCTAGCTTCTCTATCAGTGGGTATCTTCCTTCTGCTCCTCTGAGTGCTCGGCTTGTGTAATACACAGGCTTTTGCACCCTATCTTCCTCCCTGATCAACGCTGAACTCACGGCATGTGGGGACACTGCTAAGTACAGATACAGTTCTTCTCCTTGCACGGACGGACTTAACAATGGAGCCGTGGTGAGATATTCCTTTAGATCTTGGAAGGCCTTTTGACATTCGTCCGTCCATTCGAATGCCTTCCTGAGGACTTTGAAGAAAGGTAAACATTTGTCTGTGGCTTTCGAAACAAACCTGTTCAGAGATGCAACTCGCCCAGTGAGGGATTGGACTTCCTTGATGTTCTTCGGTGATTCCATGCTCAGTATGGCTTGGATCTTGTCTGGATTTGCTTCAATTCCTCTTTGTGAAACCATGAATCCTAGAAACTTCCCTGACGATACTCCGAATGCACATTTACTTGGGTTTAGTTTCATCTTATATCGCCTAAGTGTCTCAAAGGTTTCCTGTAGATCGTCCAAATGGCTTCCCTCGTCTAGGCTCTTCACAAGCATATCGTCAACGTACACCTCCACATTCCGTCCTATCTGTGGATGAAACATGTGATTCACCAACCTTTGATAAGTTGCCCCTGCGTTTTTTAGACCGAAGGGCATCACCTTATAACAAAATAAACCTTGACTGGTAATGAAGGAGGTTTTTCCTTGGTCTCCCTCGTCCATCTTTATCTGATTATATCCTGAGAAGGCGTCCATGAAGCTCAACAACTGATGACCAGCTGTAGAATCCACCAGTTGGTCGATGCGTGGCAAAGGATAGCTATCCTTAGGGCAAGCCTTGTTTAAGTCAGTGAAGTCTACGCACATCCTCCACTTTCCATTTGCCTTCTTCACCATCACCACGTTGGCTAACCAATCCGGGTAATAAACTTCTCGGATAAACTCTGCTGTAGTCAATTTCTGAACCTCTTCCTTGATAGCGTTGTTTCGTTCATGAGCAAACACCCTCTTTTTCTGACGAACAGGCTTAGATGAGGGGTATACATTCAATCGATGAGTAATTATACTTGGATCGATTCCTGGCATATCATCGTGACTCCATGCAAAAACATCAATACTCTTCCTCAAGAACTGGACGAGGTCTTTTTTTGTCTTCTCCTCCATACTTGTTCCAATTCTGGTGAATTTTTCAAGATCATCTTCTTGCAAAAGAACATCTTCCAATACTTCCGTGGGCTCCGCGACAAACCTTCTTTCCTCAATACTCATTGTCTGAACCTGCTCGTCCAAAGCCATCATGGCTAAATAGCATTCTCTAGCCGCCAACTGATCTCCTTGTACTTGTCCTATCCCGCACTCCGTAGGGAACTTAACCGATAAGTGGTAGGTAGACGTTACTGCCTTCCAACTGTTCAGAGTCGGTCTTCCAATAATAGCATTGTATGAGGACGAACAATCCACCACGAGGAAACTGACTTCTTTGGTTATTTGCTGGGGGTATGATCCCACCACTACAGGTAGCGTAATGGTGCCAACAGGTTGCACCTTCATTCCTCCAAACCCTATCAATGGTGAACATACTGGATGAAGTTAATCTCGTCCAAACCTCATCTGTTGGAAGGCAGGGTAGTACAATATATCTGCTGAACTTCCATTATCCACCAACACTCTCCTGGTTGTATAATCTGCGATAAGTAAAGTTATAACAATGGCATCGTCATGCGGGTGATGGATCCTTTCAGCTTCTTCGTCGGTGAATGAGATAGTAGATTCGTCAGTCCCTCTCGTCCTTGGTGATCGTCCAGAGAGTTGGACGTTTTGCACCACTTTGAGAAAAGTTTTTCTTGACTTGGAAGACTGTCCTGCTGAAGTCCCTCCTATGATAACTCTTATTTCTCCATGCGGAGGCCGTGATGATTATTCCATCTTTCCCTTCAACTTTTCATCTTTTTGATCTCTTCCAACGAAATGCCTTAACTTTCCTTGTCTAATAAAATTCTCAATCTGCTGCTTCAAGTCGTAACACTCGTCCGTGTCATGGCCATGATCTCTATAGAAGCGACAGTATTTATTCTTATTGCGCTTGTTAGGATCTCCTTTCATCTTCTCTGGCCATTTCAAGGAAGGATCATCCTTGATCTGCATGAGCACTTGATCGAGAGGGGCATTTAAGGATGTATAACTCTGATTCCTGACTGGGGGGCCTTGCTTCTTGTTATCTCGGTCCTTTCTATCTTCCGTCCGTCCCTTCTTTGGACGAGGACCTTGGTCAGAGTGTCGCACCTGGTTTGCTTCCATCCTTTCAGCTCTCTTCCTCTTCTTAGCTATGATTGCGTCTTCTGCATTCATAAAGTTTTGGGCTGAATGGACGAGTTCAGCCATGGATTGAGGTTCTTTCTCATAAAGCTTGTGGATGAATAGGTCTGAGTTAACCCCATTGTGGAAGGCCGCCAAGAGTAGCTTGTCATCAACCTCGTCCACGGTCAGTGCTTCCCTGTTAAAACGAGAGATGAAGGAGCACAGGCTTTCATTCTCCCCTTGTTCTATAGTCAACAGGCTGGACGAAGAACATTTGTGTCTTTGCCCTCCAATGAAGTTATTGACAAACAACTTACTTAACTCTTCAAAAGAACTGACTGTGCTTGGAGGTATCTTGCTGAACCACACTCGCGCTGGGCCTTTAAGGGTGGTAGGGAAGGCTCTGCACATAATCTCGTCTGGAACCCTTTGGAGATGCATTGTTGTCTTGAAGGTAGCGATATGATCGAAAGGATCATGCGTCCCGTCATACGAATCCAAGGAAGGCATTTTAAACTTTGGGGGCAAAGGATGACCATTGATGGAAGCCGTGAAAGGGGAGTCTGTTCGATGAACCAAATCTTCTACGGGATTTGCCCTTCTCATGCTTTCCCTCATCTCGTCCATCACCTTTTTCATCTGATCCATTTCCTTCTCCAAGTGTGGCACCCTTTGCGAAGTGGTGCCCCTTGATTGACTTTCGGGCTCAACGTTTCCCCCCCTATCTTCTTGACTCTGGGCTTGTCCTTCAGCATATCCTTCACGATGCTGCCTCAGATTGATCTCCCTAGTCAACTGTTGGTTTTGACGAGTTAACTCCGCCACGACGGCTGCCATGGATTGCATATGTTGGATGGAAGGCGGCTGTGCGACAGGCGCTGATTGGCGATCTCGATGGGGATTGCTAGAAGCATCCCTACTTTCTTGATGGCCTGGGCTAGTAGCCCTTGATCTTGTCCGAACCATACAGCCTTTGGTCGGAAAAGGATAGAAATGCAAAAACTCGAATTTTCTTCCTCCCCACAGATGGCGCCAACTGATGCTGCACGGAATCAGTAGGCTGAATGCTTCGGCTTCGGTGGGCCTCAAAAATTGGCAAAATACACTCGAAACCTCTGAAAATGACCAAAATACCTCTAAACTAAGCCAAAATACACTCAATTTTTTAGATTTATAGGGTATTTTGGTCGGTTTCAAGTTGTTTTTCTCACTCTAGAGGATTGTGGGGAATTTTGCTCATTTTAGCATCGTCGAGGTGTATATTTAAATCATTTTAGATGTTTAGGGTATTTTGGACATTTACGAGGTATCGAGATTTGATTGCTCATTCTAGTCGTTTCAGGGGTATTTTGGTCATTATTGAGGTTTTCGGGTTATTTTTGGCGTAGTAGTGATTTTGAGGCTGTTTTGTTCAATTAAGAGGTTTTGGGGGGGTTTTTTTTGGACATTTTCTAGTTTTGGGGATATTTTGGTAATTTTGGCGATTTTGGGAGTATATTGGCCAGTCTAGTGATTTCAAGGGTACTTTTTAGACAAAAAAATTATTTTACCCGTGAGAATTACCAAAATATCCAAAAACCTATAAAGAGACCAAAACTTCTAAAATAACCCCCTTAAAACTGCTAAAATGGCTAAAATGCAACACGAACGTCCAAAATATCCCAAATCCCTAGAAAATGACCAAAACGCCCCCAAAACGACCCCAAAATGACCACAATACCCACAGATGCTTTTAAAATGACTTAAATACCATTGACTCCTCAAAAATAACTAAAATACCCTCGAAACCTCTGAAAATAACCAAAATACCCCCAAAATAAGCCAAAATACACTCAATTTTTTAGACTTTGTTGGTATTTTGGTTGTATTCAAGTTTCTTTGCTCATTCTTGAGGATTTTACGGCAGTCTACACATTTTAGCAATGTTGAGGTGTATATTTTAAATACACCAAAACCTATAAAATGACCCCCTTAGAACTGCCAATATGACTAAAATGCACCACGAAAGTCCAAAATATCCCAAAACCTCTGAAAATGCCCAAAATACCCATAAACTAAGCCAGAATACACTCGATTTTTTAGATTTTGGGGCTACGTTGGTTGGTTTCAAGTTGTTTATCTCATTCTAGAGAATTTTAGGGCATTTTGATCGTTTTATCAATGTCGAGTGGTATTTTTTAATCATTTTTTATATTTGGGGCATTTTGGTCATTTATGAGGTATCGAGATTTGACTTCTCATTCTAGTCGTTTCAGGGGTAATTCAGTCATAGTGGAGGTTTTGCGATTATTTTAGTCATTTTAATGATTTTGAGGCTATTTTGGTCAATTAAGAGGTTTCGGGGGGTTTTTTTTTGGACATTTTGTAGTTTTGGGGGTATTTGGTAATTTTGTGGTTTGTTTTGGACATTTTGTGGTTTCAGGGGTATTTTGGTGATTTTGGGAGCATAATGTCCATTCCAGTGATTTCAAGGGTATTTTTTGTCCCAAAAGAAATTATTTTACCCAAGAGAATTACAAAAATATCAAAAAACCTATAAATACGCTAAAACCTCTAAAATGAACCCCTAAGAACTGCCAAAATGACTAAAATGCACTACGAATGTCCAAAATATCCAAAATCTCTAGAAAATGACCAGAACACCCCAAAAACGACCACAATACCCCCGGAAACTTTTAAAATGACTAAAATACCACCGAATCCCCAAAAATAAGCAAAATTCCCTCGAAACCTCTGAAAATGACCAAAATACCCCTATACTAAGCCAAAATACACTCGATTTTTTAGATTTTTGGGGTACGTTGGTTGGTTTCAAGTTGTTTTTCTCATTCTAGAGGATTTTAGGACATTTTGCTCATTTTATTAATGTCGAAGGGTATTTTTTAATCAATTTAGATGTTTGGGGCATTTGGTCGTTTACGAGGTATCGTGATTTGACTTCTCATTTTAGGCGTTTCAGGGGTATTTTGATCATAGCAGAGGTTTTACGGTTATTTTAGTCGTTTTATAGATTTTGAAGCGATTTTGGTCAATTAAGAGGTTTCGAGGGGGTTTTTTTTGGACATTTTGTGGTTTTGGGGTATTCGGAAATTTTGGAAGTATATTGGCCATTTTAGTGATTTCAAGGGTATTTTTTTCGAAAAAAAAAATTTATTTGACCCGTGTGAATTACCAAAATACCAAAAAACCAATAAATACACTAAAACTTCTAAAATGACCCCTTTAAAACTGTCAAAATGACTAAAATGCACCTTGAATGTCCAAAATATTCCAAAACTTTAGAAAATTATCAAAACGCCCCCAAACTAACCACAATACCCCTGGAAACTTTTAAAATGATCAAAATACATTCGAATCCTCAAAAATTGGCAAAATACCCTTGAAAAAATGACCAAAATACCCCAAAACTAAGCCAAAATACACTCAATTTTTTTAGATTTATGGGGTATTTTGGTCGGTTTCAAGTTTTTTTTCTTACTCTAGTGGATTGTGGGGCATTTTGCTCATTTAAGCATCGTCGAGGTGTATATTTTAATCATTTTAGATGTTTAGGGTATTTTTGTTATTTACGAGGTATCAAGATTTGATTGCTCATTCTAGTCGTTTTAGGGGTATTTTGGTCATTATAGATCCTTTCGGTTTATTTTTGTCATTGTACAGATTTTGAGGCTATTTTGGTCAATTAGAAGGTTTTGGGGTGTTTTTATTTAGACATTTTCTGGTTTGGGGGTATTTTGGTGATTTTGGTGATTTTGGGAGTATATTGGCTAGTCTAGTGATTTCAAGGGTACTTTTTAGTTAAAAAAAATTATTTTATCCATGAGAATTACCAAAATATCGAAAAACCTATAAAGAGACCAAAATCCCTAAAAGACCCCCTTAGAACTGCCAAAATGGCTAAAATGCAACACGAACGTCCAAAATATCCCAAATCCCTAGAAAATGACCAAAACGCCCCCAAAACGACCACAATACCCACGAATACTTTTAAAACGGCCTAAATACCATTGACTCCTCAAAAATAAATAAAATACCCTCAAAACCTCATAAAATAACCAAAATACCCCTAAAATAAGCCAAAATACACTCGATTTTTTAGACTTTGTCGGTATTTTGGTCGGATTCAAGTTTCTTTGCTCATTCTAGAGGAATTTACGGCAGTCTGCACATTTTAGCAATGTTGAGGCATATATTTTAATCATTTTAGAGGTTTGGGGTATTTTGGTCGTTTACGAGGCAATGAAATTTGACTGCTCATTCTAACCGTTTCAGAGGTATTTTGGTCATTTTGAGGTTTGCAGGTTATTTTAGTCGTTTTAGGGATTTTGACGCTATTTTGGTCAATTAAGAGGTTTCGGGGGGTTTTTTTTCGACATTTTGTGGTTTTACGGGTATTTTGGTGATTTTGGGAGCTTAATGTCCATTCTAGTGATTTCAAGGGTATTTTTTGTCAAAAAAAAATTATTTTACCCTGGAAAATTACAAAAATATCAAAAAACCTATAAATACGCTAAAACCTCTAAAATGACCCCCTGTGAATAGCCAAAATGACTAAAATGCACTACGAATGTTCAAAATATTCGAAATCCCTAGAAAATGACCAGAACGTCCCAAAAACGATCACAACACCCCCGGAAACTTTTAAAATGACTAAAATACCACTGAATTAAGCCAAAATACACTCAATTTTTAAGATTTTTGGGGTACGTTGGTTTGTATAAAGTTGTTTTTCTCATTCTAGGTGATTTTAGGACATTTTGCTTGTTTTATCAATGTCGAACGGTATTTTTTAATCAATTTAGATGTTTTGGGCATCTTGGTCGTTTTTGAGGTATCATGATTTGACTTCTCATTCTAGGCGTTTCAAGGGTATTTTGGTCATAGTTGAGGTTTTACGGTTATTTTAGTCGTTTTATAGATTTTGAAGCTATTTGGGTCAATTAAGAGGTTTCGGGGAGGGGGGGTTTGGACATTTTGTGGTTTTGGGGTATTTGGTAATTTTGGTAGTATATTTGCCATTTTAGTGATTTCAAGAGTATTTTTTGCGAAAAAAAAAATTTTATTTGACCCGTTTGAATTACCAAAATACCAAAAAACCAATAAATACACTAGAAACCTCTAAAATGACCCCTTTAAAACTGTCAAAATGACTAAAATGCACCATGAATGTCCAAAATATCCCAAAACTTTAGAAAATGACCAAAACGCCCCCAAACCAACGACAATACCCCTGGAAACTTTTAAAATAACCAAAATACCATTGAATCATCAAAAATTGGCAAAATACCCTTGAAACCTCCGAAAATGACCAAATACCCCTAAAGTAAGCCAAAATACACTCAATTTTTTAGATTTATAGGGTATTTTTGTTGGTTTCAAGTTGTTTTTCTCACTCTAGAGGATTGTGGGGCATTTTGCTCATTTTAGCATCGTCGAGGTTTATATTTCAATCATTTTAGATGTTTAGGGTATTTTTGTCATTTATGAGGTATCGACCAGAACGCCCCAAAAACGACCACAACACCCCCAGAAACTTTAAAAATGACTAAAATACCACTGAATCCCCAAAAATACACAAAATACCCTCGAAACCTCTGAAAATGACCAAAATTCCACTAAACTAAGCCAAAATACACTCGATTTTTTAGATTTTTGGGGTACATTGGTTTGTATAAAGTTGTTTTTCTCATTCTAGAGGATTTTAGGACATTTTGCTCGTTTGATCAATGTCGAAGGGTATTTTTTAATCAATTTAGATGTTCGGGGCATTTTGGTCATTTATGAGGTATCGTGATTTGACTTCTCATTCTAGGCGTTTCAGGGGTATTTTGGTCATAGTAGAGGTTTTACGGTTATTTTAGTCGTTTTATAGATTTTGAAGTGATTTTGGTCAATTTAGAGGTTTCGAGGGGGTTTTTTTTTGGACATTTTGTGGTTTTGGGGTATTTGGTAATTTTGGTAGTATATTGGCCATTTTAGTGATTTCAAGGGTATTTTTTTGCGAAAAAAAAAATTATTTGACCCGTGTGAATTACCAAAATACCAAAAAACTAATAAATACACCAAAACCTCTCAAATGACCCCCCTTAAAACTGTCAAAATGACTAAAATACACCATGAATGTCTCAAATATCCCAGAACTTTAGAAAATGACCAAAACGCCCCCAAACCGACCACAATACCCCTGGAAACTTTTAAAATGACCAAAATACCATTGAATCCTCAAAAATTGGCAAAATACTCCCAAAACCTCCGAAAATGACCAAAATTCCCCTAAACTAAGCCAAAATACACTCATTTTTTTAGATTTATGGGGTATTTTGATCGGTTTCAAGTTGTTTTTCTCACTCTAGAGGATTGTGGGGCATTTTGCTCATTTTAGCATCGTCGAGGTGTATATTTCAATCATTCTAGATGTTTAGGGTATTTTTGTCATTTTCGAGGTATCGAGATTTGATTCCTTATTCTAGCCGTTTCAGGGGTATTTTGGATATTATAGAGGTTTTCGGGTTATTTTTGTCGTTGTAGAGATTTTGAGGCTATTTTGGTCAATTAAAAGGTTTTTGGGGTTTTTTTTTTTTTTTACATTTTCTGGTTTTGGGGGTATTTTGGTAATTTTGAGAGTATATTGGCTAGTCTAGTGATTTCGTGGGTAATTTTTAGTCAAAAAATATTATTTTACCTGTGAGAATTACCAAAATATCCAAAAACCTATAAAGAGATGAACACCTCTAAAATGATCCTTTTAGAACTGCCAAAATGGCTAAAATGCAATACGAACGTTTTAAATATCCCAAATCCCTAGAAAATGACCAAAACGCCCCCAATTATCTGAAATAACTAGAATTACAAAAATATCAGAAAACCTATAAATAAGCTAAAACCTCTAAAACGACCCCCTTAAAACTGCCAAAATGACTAAAATGCACTACGAATGTCCTAATTATCTGAAATAACTAGAAAATGACCAGCACGCCCCAAAAACGACCACAACACCCTTGGAAACTTTTGAAATGAGTAAAATACCACTAAATCCCCAAAAATAAGCAAAATACCCTCGAAACCTCTAAAAATGACCAAATTCCACTAAACTAAGCCAAAATACACTCGACTTTTAGATTTTTGGGGTACGTTGGTTGGTTTCAAGTTGTTTTTCTCATTCTAGAGGATTTTAGGACATTTTGCTCGTTTTATCAATGTCGAAGGGTATTTTTTAATCAATTTTGATGTTTGAGGCATTTTGGTCGTTTATGAGGTATCATGATTTGACTTCTCATTCTAGCCATTTCAGGGGTATTTCGGTCATAGTAGAGGTTTTGCGGTTATTTTAGCCGTTTTATAGATTTGGAAACAATTTTGGTCAATTAAGAGGTTTCGGGAGGGTTTTTTTTTGGACATTTTTTGGTTTTGGGTATTTGGTAATTTTGGTAGTATATTGGCCATTTTAGTGATTTCAAGGGTATTTTTTTGCGAAAAAAAAATTTATTTGACTCGTGTGAATTACCAAAATACCAAAAAAATAATAAATACACCAAAACCTCTAAAATGATCCCCTTAAAATTGTCAAAATGACTAAAATCCACCATGAATGTCCAAAATATCCCAAAACTTTAGAAAATGACCAAAACGCCCCCAAATCGACCACAATACCCTTGGAAACTTTTAAAATGACCAAAATACCATTGAATCCTCAAAAATTGGCAAAATACCCTCGAAACCTCCGAAAATGACGAAAATACCCCCAAACTAAGCCAAAATACACTCAATTGTTTAGATTTATGGGGTATTTTGGTCGGTTTCAAGTTGTTTATCTCACTCTAGAGGATTGTGGGGGCATTTTACTCATTTTAGCATCGTCGAGGTGTATATTTAAATCATTTTAGATGTTCAGTGTATTTTTGTCATTTACGAGGTATCGAAGTTTGATTGCTCATTCTAGCCGTTTCAAGGGTATTTTGGTAATTATAGAGCTTTTCGGGTTATTTTTGTCGTTGTAGAGATTTTGAGGCAATTTTGGTCAATTAGAAGGTTTTGGGGGTTTTTTTTTTTTGACATTTTCTGGTTTTGGGGGTATTTTTGTGATTTTGGTGATTTTGGGGGTATATTGGTCGGTGTAGTGATTTCAAGGGTACTTTTTAGTCAAAAAAAATTATTTTACCTGTGAGAATTACCAAAATATCCAAAAACCTACAAAGAGACCAAAACCTCTAAAATGATCCCCTTAGAATTGCTAAAATGGCTAAAATGCAACACGAACGTCCAAAATATCCCAAATCCCTAGAAATTGACCAAAACGCCCTCAAAACGACCACAATACACACGGATACTTTTAAAACGACCCAAATACCATTGACTCGTAAAAAAAAATTAAAATAACCTCAAAACCTCTTAAAATAACCAAAATACTCCTAAAATAAGCCAAAATACACTCGATTTTTTAGACTTTGTCCGTATTTTGGTCGGATTCAAGTTTCTTTGCTCATTCAAGAGGATTTTACGGCAGTCTGCACATTTTAGCAATGTTGAGGTGTAGATTTTAATCATTTTAGATGGTTGGGGTATTTTGACCATTTACGAGGCATTGAGATTTGACAGCTCATTCTAGCCGTTTTACGGGTGTTTTGGTCATTTTAGAGGTTTACGGGTTATTTTAGTCGTTTTAGGGATTTTGAAGCTATTCTGGTCAATTAAGAGGTTTCGGGGGGTTTTTTTTGGACATTTTGTGGTTTTACGAGTATTTTGGTGATTTTGGGAGCATAATGTCCATTCTAGTGATTTCATGGGTAATTTTTGTTAAAAAAAAATTATTTTACCCGAGAGAATTACAAAAATATCAAAAAACCTATAAATACGCTAAAACCTCTAAAATGACCCCTTTAGAACTGCCAAAATGACTAAAATGCACTACGAATGTCCAAAATATCTGAAATTCCTGGAAAATGACCAGCACACCCCAAAAACGACCACAACACCCCCGGAAACTTTTAAAATGACTAAAATTCCACTGAATCCCCAAAAATAAGCAAAATACCCTCGAAACCTCTGAAAATGACCAAATTCCACTAAACTAAGCCAAAATACACTCGATTTTTTAGATTTTTGGGGTACGTTGGTTGGTTTCTAGTTGTTTTTCTCATTTTAGAGGATTTTAGGATAATTTGCTCGTTTTATCAATGTCTAAGGGTATTTTTTAATCAATTTAGATGTTTGGGGCATTTTGGTCTTTTATGAGGTATCGTGATTTGACTTCTCATTCTAGCCATTTCTGGGTATTTCGGTCATAGTAGAGATTTTGAGGTTATTTTAGTCGTTTTATAGATTTTGAAGCTATTTTGGTCAATTAAGAGGTTTCGGGGTTTTTTTTTGGACATTTTGTGGTTTTGGGGTATTTGGTAATGTTGATAGTATATTTGCCATTTTAGTGATTTCAAGGGTGTTTTTTTACGAAAAAAAAAATTTATTTGACCCGTGTGAATTACCAAAATACCAAAAATCCAATAAATACACCAAAACCTCTAAAATGACCCCCTTAAAACTGTCAAAATGACCAAAATGCACCATGAATGTCCAAAATATCTCAAAACTTTAGAAAATGACCAAAACACCCCCAAACCGACCACAATACCCCTGAAAACTTTTAAAATGATCAAAATACCATTGAATCCTCAAAAATTGGCAAAATACCCTCGGAACCTCCGAAAATGACCAAAATACCCCTAAGCTAATCCAAAATACACTCAATTTTTTAGATTTATGGGGTATTTTGGTCAGTTTCATGTTGTTTTTCTCACTCTAGAAGATTGTGGGGCATTTTACTCATTTTAGCATAGTCGAGGTGTATATTTCAATCATTTTAGATGTTCAGTGTATTTTTGTCATTTACGAGGTATCGAGGTTTGATTGCTCATTCTAGCTGTCTCAAGGGTATTTTGGTCAATATAGAGCTTTTCGGGTTATTTTTGTCGTTGTAGTGATTTTGGGGCTGTTTTGGTCAATTAAAAGGTTTGGGGGGGTTTTTTTTTTAACATATTCTGGTTTTGGTGGTATTTTGGTAATTTTGGTGATTTTGGGAGTATATTGGCCAGGCTAGTGATTTCAAGGGTATTATTTGTCAAAAAAAATTATTTTACCCGGGAAAATTACAAAAATATCAAAAAACCTATGAATACAACAAAACCTCTAAAATGTCCCCTTTAGAACTGCCAATATGACTAAAATGCATCACGAATGTCCAAAATTACCCAAAACCCTAGAAAATGACCCAAACTTCAGCCAAACGACGACAATAACCCCGAAAAATTTTATAATGACCAAAATACCATTGAAACCTCAAAAATAAGAAAAATACCCTCGAAAGCTCGTAAAATGCCCAAAATACCCATAAACTAAGCCAGAATACACTCGATGTTTTAGGTTTTGGGGGTACGTTGGTTGGTTTCAAATTGTTTATCTCATTCTAGAGAATTTTAGGGCATCTTGATCATTTTATCAATGTCGAGGGGTATTTCTTAATCATTTTTAATGTTTGGGGCATTTTGGTCATTTATGAGGTATCGAGATTTGACTTCTCATTCTAGTCGTTTCAAGGGTAATTCGGTCATAATGGAGGTTTTGCGGTTATTTTAGTCGTTTTAGAGATTGTGAGGCTATTTTGGTTAATTAAGAGGTTTCAGGGGTTTTTTTTTTTTTGGACATTTTGTGGTTTTGGGGGTATTTGGTAATTTTGTGGTTTTTTTTGGACATTTTGTGGTTTTAGGGGTATTTTGGTGATTTTGGGTGTATAATGTCCATTTTAGTTATTTCAAGGGTATTTTTTGTCCCAAAAAAATTTATTTTACCCAAAAGAATTACAAAAATATCAAAAAATCTATAAATACGCTAAAACCTCTAAAATGACCCCCTTAGAACTGCCAATTTGACTAAAATGCACTACAAATGTCCAAAATATCTGAAATCACTAGAAAATGAACAGAATGCCCCGAAAAAGATCACAATACCCCCGGAAACTTTTAAAATTACTAAAATACCACTGAATCCCCAAGAATAAGCAAATACCCTCGAAACCACTGAAAATGACCAAAATACCCCTAAACTAAACCAAAATACACTCGATTTTTATATTTTTGGGGTACGTTGGTTGGTTTCAAGTTGTTTTTCTCATTCTAGAGGATTTTAGGACATTTTGCTCATTTTATTAATGTCGAAGGGTATTTTTTAATCAATTTAGATGTTTGGGGCATTTTGGTAGTTTATGAGGTATCGTGATTTGACTTCTCATTCTTGCCGTTTCAGGGGTATTTCGGTCATAGTAGAGGTTTTACGGTTATTTTAGTCGTTTTATAGATTTTGATGCTATTTTGTTCAATTAAGAGGTTTCCGGGGGGGGGGGGGGGGTTTGGACATTTTGTGGTTTTGGGGTATTTGGTAATTTTTGTAGTATATTTGCCATTTTCGTAATTTCAAGGGTATTTTTTTGCGAAAAAATAATTATTTGACCCATGTGAATGACTAAAATACCAAAAAACGTATAAATACATCAAAACTTCTAAAATGACCCCCTTAAAATGGCGACAATGACTAAAATGCACCATGAAGGTCCAAACTATCCTAAAACTTTAGAAAATGACCAAAACGCCCCCAAACCGACCACAATACCCCTGGAAACTTTTAAAATGATGAAAATACCTTCGAATCCTCAAAAATTGGCAAAATATCCTTGAAAAAATGACCAAAATACCCTTAAACTAAGCCAAAATACACTCAATTTTTTAGATTTATGGGGTATTTTGGTCGATTTCAATTTGTTTTTCTCACTCTAGAGGATTATGGGCCATTTTGCTCATTTAAGCATCGTCGAGGTGTATATTTTAATCATTTTAGATGTTTAGGGTATTTTTGTCATTTACGAGGTATCAAGATTTGATTGCTCATTCTAGTCGTTTTAGGGGTATTTTGGTCATTATAGAGTTTTTCGGGTTATTTTTGTTGTTGTACAAATTTGGAGGCTATTTTAGTCAATTAAAAGGTTTTGAGGTGTTTTTTTTTTTTGACATTTTCTGGTTTTGGGGGTATTTTGGTAATTTTGGTGATTTTGGGAGTATATTGGCTAGTCTAGTGATTTCAAGGGTACTTTTTAGTCAAAAAAATTTATTTTACCGGTGAGAATTACCAAAATATCCAAAAACCTATAAAGAGAGCAAAATCTCTAAAATGACCCCTTTAGAACCGCCACAATGGCTAAAATGCAACACGAACGTCCAAAATATCCTAAATCCCTAGAAAATGACCAAAACGCCCCCAAAACGACCACAATACCCACGAATACTTTTAAAACGACCTAAATACCATTGACTCCTCAAAAATAAGTAAAATACCCTCGAAACCTCCTAAAATAACCAAAATACCCCTAAAATAAGCAAAAATACACTCTATTTTTTAGACTTTGTCGGTATTTTGGTCGGATTCAAGTTTCTTTGCTCATTCTAGAGGATTTTACGGCAGTCTGCACTTTTTAGCAATGTTGAGGCGTATATTTTAATTATTTTAGAGGTTTGGGGTATTTTGGCCGTTTACAAGGCAATGAGATTTGACTGCTCATTCTAGCCGTTTCAGGGGTATTTTGGTCATTTTAGAGGTTTGCAGGTTATTTTAGTCGTTTTAGGGATTTTGAAGCTATTTTGGTCAATTAAGAGGTTTCGGAGGGTTTTTTTTTTTACATTTTGTGGTTTTACGGGTATTTTGGTGATTTTGAGAGCATAATGTCCATTCTAGTGATTTCATGGGTATTTTTTGTCAAAAAAAGGACGATCCATATGGACGACTATGAGTTGTAATTTTTTACTATCCCATCAGATCCTACTGAGGGGATCGTAGAAGTAGTGGATAAAGAAGATGACTTGGTGGAATCCAAATTTGAGAAAATGGATGATCAAGATGACATCCATACAGCCTATGCTAAGTTGTACAAGGTTTCAGAGAAGTATGAGAAACTGTATAGGCTGGCCACCAAGAAGTTGAGTGATGTGGAGCTAGATCGAGAGGAGCTCTTTACCAAGGTTGATGAAGCCAATCAAACCATTGGAGCACTGTGATTTGAGAACAATTTCTTGGCTAAAAGGACCAAGAAGTTTAAAGCAGAGCTGCTTCAAGTCAAAGCTCAATTGGAGAGGACTTCTAGTGCAAAGCTCGATGAGATGCTAAGTTTTCAGAAAGCTGCTTCTGATAAAACCGATTTGGGGTATGAATTCTCTTCTCCTAATATTGCCTCTTCTAGTAAGATTGTTTTTGTTTCACCTACTAATGATAATGATGCTAAAAATAATGAAGCTAAAACTGAAATAGCTAGTGAGAACTTAGACAAGGGCAAATCAATTCTAGGAGCACCCCCTAAGGTTGAAAAGAAAGAGACTAGAAACCCTAGGAATAAGAAGGATAATAATAAAAAGTCTCAACCAAAGAAGTCGCATTTTTGTCATCACTGTGGAACTTCAAGGCACACTCGTCCAAATTCTTATAAGTGGTTAGCCACTCAACAGAGCAGTAGTGTGTTATCATCTAATGGTCAAAGTCAAATTCCACCATCTTTGGGTCCTCTTGAAGATCTTCTCAAGGCTCTCATGTTCCTTTCGAACTTGAACATTTTCAATTCTTTCCACTCACCTCCGGAACAAAGGTTCAACTCTAGGAAAGGATCTTCCTCCAATTCCAAAGTGTGGAAGGAAAAAGGCTCCAAGTGATTAAGTCACTTTCTCTCTCTTTTGTTCTTGCATGTCCTGTTTGTTTGTTTTTAAGCTTTTGAGTCAGTCTAGTTTTATGCTTTGTGTGTTTTCTCTCATATTTTTGTTTTGGTTGTTTTCAGTTTTACTTTATTTGTTTTTTGTAAAAACATAAAAATAAAAAAAATTGAAAAATCAGAAAAATATAAAAACAGTGTGTGTTTGTGTATATTGGTACTTGTGTACCTTGGATGGCCTTTGAAACAAAGGTTCTTAACTTTGTATCTCTTGTAGTTTAGATGAGCATCTTAATGCACAACTAAGCAAGTGACCTTTGTGGCTCGTATTTGTGATGAGTACGATTAAGATTGTCTTTTATATCTCATACTCATATCACTCTTTTTGACGAGAAGGACTAGAAAATCCTAAGAGAAAGACATAAATAACCATTTCACTACTAAAACCTGCCAATCATGAATAACATCTATGTGCTTAGGCACAGCAAAATTGAGATGTTTTAGCTTACATAAATGGGTATTTGGTTCTCTCTCTTATATGCCCATGCATACTATGCTTAAAAGAAAAATATGTAAAGAAAAATAAAAGCAAAAAGAAACAAAATGCTTTTAAAATGGTTGTAAGCGTGTTTCTAGGAGATGTGAAAGTTATATGATGTACCTCAAAAGTGATAGTCCCCATCAAGCAGTTATGATTGGGTGTGAGTGTATTTGTTTTTCTCTAGTCTCCAATCTTTATAATATGAGACACTTATGCACTCTTGCTATGTTTCACAAACAACACACAAATTCTTTGCTACTTTTGATACATGTGCAGGTACAATGTGATTTGGCCATCACAAGGAATACATGTGTTAATATATGCTCACTAAAAAACTTATTTTTGAAATATAAAATTAGTTAGACTTGTTTAGTGTGTGTGTGTGTTTGGATCTATGTATGCTTTGCATATATGTTGAGAGATGTTTTGAGAGCTTAATATGTTGCTTAGATCTTTGTTTGAGTAGCTTGTTTGTTGCATTCATCTTTATGTGTTTTTCCTCCCTTGAAAAACCTTCTTTCTTCAAGCTCGATAGCTCCTTTATAAATCCTCGACAGATTGCTTTCTATCGAGCCTTCTTTCTCTTTTCTCGATAGATCCTCGACAGATTCTCGATCCATCGAAATTTCTAGGTTTCATCATTTTAGAATCTCGGCAGCTTCTTCGATCCATCAAGAAAAATTCTTGTGCTCTCTGTCTGCTCAATAGATTCTCGACAGATTGTTTAATCCATCGAGGTGACTTTTACCATCGACAGATCCTTGATAGCACCTCGATAGATTCTCTTCTGTCGAGATTTAGTGCTCGACAGATCCTAGATAGAATCTTCGATCCATCGAGCTACGTTTTCTATTTAAAGGACAAGCGTGATTTAGATTTCATTTTCTATTCTCTCTCTTGATAGAAAACTCTTTCTCTCGACCCAAAACTCTTTATTTCTCTCAAATCTCCTCACCTATGTGATCTTCGGCCTAGATCAAGCTCCAAACACTTGGTTAGTGTTCTTATCTTCTCTCTTTTCATGCATTCATGCATTTTAGACCTAGGTTTTGGGGTTTTTCAAATTTTTAGGGTTTTTGAGTTTTTTCTTGAAATTTTTGGGTTGGGCTTTGTGAAATTGTTGTTATATGTTCATGCATTGCATCTTCTATACATTATAACAATGTTTCATGCATTTTAGGATTGTGTGCTTGATTAAACTTGTGAGTGCTGTTAGGTTAGATTGGGTTTTTGCCTATGATGCTTTTAATTTTTGCACGTCACATGTTCATGCATTCTTCATGCATACGTTCTTTCTTTCATTCCTATTCTTAGTTGTGTTGTGGTTTGTTCTCTTGGATAGACTGTGCTATGGCACCTAAATAGCGTAAATCCACTCTGGCTCGGAATCCTCTTCAAGGTTCCGGGTCTTCTTCTTTTGATCTTCCCTTTCATATTTGGTTCTGTGATGAGAAGGCCAGAAGGACTTCTTTGAGAACTTCCAAGCCCATGGCGTTTATCTGGAACGCTAGGTTATTCTATCGGATTTTACCGACACTCCGCAACTCGATGTCATTTGGACTCGGGGATGGGAATCTCTCTGTGAGAAACTCGTGCGGTGCCCCATCGTGTTTATTCAGGAGTTTTACTCCAACATACATGGCATCGATACCTCTGTGCCTCAGTTCGCTATGCGATTTAGAGGTACACGTATCGTAGTTACTTTGAATCTTATATCCGAGGTACTACATGTTCCTAGGGTAGCGCATCCTGACTACCCTGGCTGTGATCGTCTTCGGACCGTGTCTAGAGACGAACTCATCTCTCACTTTTGTGAGACTCCTTCCATATGGAGTGGTAAGCTACCAGATTTAGAGGTACACGTATTGCGCAGTTACTCAGAGGATCTTATATCAGAGACACTCACATGTTTCCTAGGAGTAGCAGCATCCCTAACTACCACATTTTGTGATCGTCTTGGACTACGATGTTTGTCATCTCTCACTTTTGTGAGACTCCTTCCATATGGAGTGGTAAGCTAAACACTCCATGCTCGGGCTTTGCAAAAGGCCCGAGATTCCTTAACATGGTGATGACATTCACTCTCACTCCATTGTCTCACTATAACTCCATCACTGAGCCTCGTGCTCGTTTTCTTTTATCTCTTTTAGAGGATCTTTCCATTGACTTTCCTTCTCACTTCATCACATCTATTCTAGATATGTATTAGGATACCGCTACTCATAATAAACTCATCTTTCCTTTGGCTATCACGCGGATCCTTCAACACTTTCACATTCCCATTCCTCTCTCTCCTCTCTTCACCACTATGGGTGCCATTAGCTCTAGTTCTGTCTGGCGGAGTGAGGCTCAGCTTCGACCGAAGCGGCCATGAGTAGAGACGACCAATCCTGCAGCTCCACCCTCTTCGGCTCCTTCTTCTTCTGCGGTTGGTGGTGTAACCCTCGAGGCCATCATGAAGCAGCTTCAGCGAATGCAGGTTGATTGTGGTGGTCGTCTTGACTATCTCACTGATGAGATGTGTCAGATGAACACCTGAGTAGGCCGCATTGCCCGCCGGTAGGCTCACATGGCTGGTCTTGCTCTTTCTCCCTTTCCTTCTCTGGAGGCCTTGCTTGATGATGCAGGTGATGATGATGAGTATGATGTTGACTCTTCCGGTAATGATGAGATGACGACCTCTCAATGATTTTCCCTTTGTCATTCGTGACAAAAAGGGGGAGTAGTTTTGGTTTGAGAGTAGTTTTGTACTTAGGGGGAGAGTTAGTATAGGACTTTTTTGTTAGGGGGAGTGTGTATATCATTTTGAGGGATGTAGTGAGGTTTACATATATTTTCTTCTTTCTCCTTTTACATTAGCCTCTTGTACATCGGTTTTGTGACCATTTATTACATACATTGTACTTTATTTTCATATATATGATGATGATGTATGTTTTTCTTCATCTACCTCTACATGTGTTGTTTCTTTTCTCTCTTTATACACATGTTTCTTTATGTATACAATCTTTATTTCTGTTTCACACATAATGCCTTGATGAGTTTTGTCTAAGTGTTTCAGAAAGATAAGTTGTGAAATTCTACAGTGCCATGAACTCTTTTTTTGCAAAGTTTTTCAAGATTTTATGTTAGAGTTAGATTTGTTTTGTAATCCAACAAGTGGTTATGAGTTTAGTGATTTAAGATTTCTCTCATGATTCATTTGTTTATTGTGGTTTTGTCACAGATTGCCAAGGGGGAGATTGTTATGAACATATTTTATGTAATTGGTTAATCCTTTGACAAAACGCACTTTATTTGTAATTTGGTAGATCTAGGATGTGTTTAGTACTTCAAGAAACAAGTGTTCAAGTTAAGTATTGAAGCCATGAAAATTTGACCAAGAAATAAGTGAAGGAAGTGTTGTTCATTAAAACTCGACAGCAATCTTGACAGAAAGACTTCTATCGAGATTTAATGTTGAAGTTCGACACAAGTTGTTTTTGTCGAGACTTACGAAATCAGATCCAGATATGATTTTTGGGCCATGCTGAAATATTTGTATAGAGTTTCTTTTCTCACAACCATAGACATATATAAGACTTATTTTAAAGGCTGTCACGTATGCAGATAGTGACCTAGTTCATCATTCTCTCTGAAGAAGCTACTAAGTCTTTACGCCAAGGGTTTTGCGACCAAAGAGCTTCATAATCTTCATTGTTGATGAAGTGAAAAACTTTGCAGCCAACATCTTCTTCAAGTTGAAGAGTTAGTCACGTACTAGGATCTGTGCATCATTGGTTAGTCACGTACTGGGATTCATGCATTGAACGAAAAGATTGCCACTACAATACAAGTCCAATTGGGTATTGGGGAAAGGGACTGTAGGTTGGTATTTTAGGATAGGCCAAAGGGTTTGGTAAGATTCTTTATATTTGTAACTGCTTGTGATTGATAATAGTTGATTCTTAGGAGTGGTGACCTTAAAACCACCAAGGCAAAACCCCACTGGTGGGGTTTTGCCTTGGTAGTTTTTCCCATTCGTAAACAAATCACCTGTGTCAAATTTATTTTCTGATGCATTTAATTATTTGGTGATTTGTTTGTGCTATCATGCCATTGCATGTAATTTGACTAATTAATTAATTTGCAATGGATCAATTCATTTTAACTCAACAAAAATTAAATTATATATAAAAAATCTCAAGTATTATTTATTCAATACTAACAAAATAACACCGTTTATCAATACATTTCTAAATGAACCAAAAAATTTTCAACTTAAAAGAACAATTAATATACTACGATACAAAAGTGATTAATATATGAAACTTTAAAGTAATATATATTCAATAATAACAAAATATTAATAAAAAAAAATCATTAATATATTTCAAACCAATCACCTATTAAAGTAGAACTCGATATTATTTTGAATCCCAAAATTATCTATAATTGATTCTGTTATAAATTGTACTGCAATTCTTTTTTAATTTACAAAATTAAAAATTCTATTAAAAAAATCATATTTCATTTTGTTACAAAGCCTAATTTTGATAATATTTATGTCTAGAAAAGTCAAATATTGTAGTTCGTTTTTCCATCATCTACAAATCTAATATATATATATATATATATATATATATAGAGAGAGAGCACCAAGGAG
>JARYZH020001680.1:0-23927 GCA_030021035.2 Notholithocarpus densiflorus | reverse complement strand
CCAAACTCATTTTCTGTACAATAATGGTGTCCTTGTCATTATTATCTCAGCAGGGCTCTTTTTTTTTTTAATAATCTTTTCCCTAGCATCACCCTCTGCAATCCCTGCGTCTTACAAGAGCTTACGGTGTTTTGTTATTTGGGGAGTTGTTTGTGGTTTTGCTTCAAAATATGAAATGGTGAATGGTTAAAAATTCACCATAATGAATTAACATTTCATAAATACCCTGGCATGACATCCATTAATTAAGAATAGTAGGATTTACAGGAATTACGGTATATATTGGAAAGGAACGCATGCTTCTTGCTAGTTTTTGTTTTCAAAATAAAAGGGTTTGGAGGGGAATGAGCAAGGCAAAGTCGGTAAAAACACCATTGACACCTCTCTTGTTGTGAAAAAGAGATAAAAGATGGAAATATAAAAACTGTTCTGTATTTTCTTGTGCTTGGGGGAACTTTCTCCATGAGAGAAGAAAAAAAAAAATTACTTGTTCCTGTTTGTGTATATAATGAATATTGTCTCAAAATGCTGGTCTTTAGTATCTGCTAAATTTTTTTGCTTGGCTTATTCCACTTGCAGATCAGTAACATTGCAAGTATATGGTTTATATCGCTCTTTCTTTCCATCTTTGCTACCGGTATCCTAGAGATGAGGTGGAGTGGTGTTGGAATTGACGAGTGGTGGAGAAATGAGCAGTTTTGGGTTATTGGTGGTGTTTCAGCCCATCTCTTTGCCGTTTTCCAAGGTTTGCTTAAAGTACTTGCTGGTATTGACACCAACTTCACAGTTACATCCAAGGCATCAGATGAAGATGGAGACTTCGCTGAATTGTACTTGTTCAAGTGGACAACCCTTCTCATCCCACCAACAACTCTCCTTATCATAAACTTGGTTGGAGTCGTTGCAGGGATTTCCTATGCCATCAACAGCGGTTACCAATCATGGGGTCCTCTCTTTGGGAAGCTCTTCTTTGCCTTTTGGGTGATTGTCCATCTGTATCCCTTCCTTAAAGGTTTGATGGGCCGCCAGAACCGGACACCCACCATTGTTGTCGTCTGGTCAATTCTCCTCGCTTCAATTTTCTCATTGTTATGGGTGCGAGTAGATCCATTTACCACTAGAGTTACCGGTCCAGATGTTACGCAGTGTGGAATCAACTGCTAGAGGGAAAATAACACAACTTGAAGACTGAAAATTCTTTTTTTAAGTTATTGTCCTTGCCAAGTTTCAGAGGTAAGGAGATATGTAAGTGTCTCATATTTTGGCTTTAACTTGTCTTTGAGCTTGTTTGTCTATGTGAAGTTTACATTATGTGTAGATGATAGGTGGCAAAGAAAATTATTTTTTTGTTACAGGAGTGATTTTTATGTATTATTTTGGTATATTCTAAAACAATTGGACACTGCTTCTGGAACCAATTAATTATTCATTATATATTCCACAAGTTTATATGCAACCCATTACCCACGGTATCTTTTTGTTTTATACTTGAGAGAGTATTTTCATAGCCTTGATATGTGCAGTGTTATTTATAGGCCAAAACAAAGTGGTTCCCAGCTTCTTTTATATTATGCACAATCTTTCCAACACCATGTAAAAGGTGAATTGACAAACTCTAATGAGAATGCTTTTATGGAAGGTTATTACTCATTGGCAAGTTCCAAGTTCCAACTTGCCTCTGTAAAACATAATACTATTACATGGTTAAAATAATGAGTTAACAATGGACAAGAAGTTTGAATAAAATCTATACCCAGATTGCTTGCTTGAAGGCACGTATATGTTTGAGCCAATATGTAGCATGCTACATTTACCTTTGGGTCATTCCATGCAATTTAGGATTGGGTGAGTTACAATTAGGACTCTTTATAATTGTTAATATAATTAATATTTACCGAATGAACACTCGATGTGGAATTCAGTACATGTTTGTGCATGACTTTCCTTATTCAAGGTCCAATTATTGTTTATTAGTTCCATTTCATGAGTCCTGGTTTTCGAAGTACACAAACCATATGGCCTTAAAATCCAGGAACTATTTTTTAAAAAATTAAAATTTATTTGAGCTAAAAAGGGGTCCAAAGGACCAAAGCTTCGTGGACATTTCAAAAGAAAAAACCCCTCCTATATTACATAATCCTATTCAAACATTGTTATCATCAACGAGTTGTGGTTTTTTTTTTTTTTTTTTGGGATGAAAATTAAGTTATGAAAAATTTTAAGACCACATAAAATAGTATGGGTGTGGCTTCTGTCTAGTACCTCCAGTACACTGGATCAGCTGCGATCATGACACGTGTCCAAAAATGGATACGTGTCATGCTTGCAGCGGGTCCAATGTCATAGGACACTGGACAGAAGTCATACGCCATAATTGACCACGTAATAGACTGGTTGAGAAAAAATTGTAGGTTCATGTGGAAGTGATAGAAAACCAGTCACAATTTAACACGTAAGATAATTGTGGCAAAAATTATGGCCGTTTATGTGCAGTAGAATTACTCCTCTTTTTTTTTTTTTTTTTTTTTGGAGAATAAATGGCAGGTGTAGTAGGGCAAAATTTGCTCAATAGTACATTTTCTGGAAAAAATTTGGTGGCTAGCACGCGTTTCAAGTTATTTAGTAAGTTGGACTGTTTTTTGAAAATAGAGTTTGTAAAACTCGAGTTCCAACCCAAAATCGAGTTTCTCAAACTCGATTTAAGCCTGACTTTGATTTTAAAAAAAAAAAAAAAAAATTGGAACTCGAGTTTACTAAACTCGAGTTCCATGCTTTAAAAAAAAAAAACCCAAATGGAACTTGAGTGGAAACACGAGTTCTGTTATTTTTTTTAAATGGAACTCGAGTTTACTAAACTCGAGTTCCACATTTTTTTTTTTTAAATCAAGGTCAGGCGTAAATTGAGTTAGAGAAACTCGATTTTGGGTTGGAACTCGAGTTTCACAAACTCGATTTTCAAAAAAAGTCCAACTTACTAAATAACTTCAAACACGTGCTGTCTATCTAATATTTTTTTGAAAAAATGCTGTTGATCAAATTTTGCCGGTGTAGTAGAAAGTGCATGGATAAAATGATAAAGAATTTTTTTTAATCTCACAGAATCCAAAGTTGAGTAAATGGATTTTAGGATGTCTCTTTGTTAATAAAAGTTTCTCATAAAGAATTAAAGAATCACAACTAACGAGGAGCTATATAGCTTTCGGATTTGGGAGGCATCCATTTAAAAAAAATATAAACTGACTCTTGTTCAGGGATGGCAAAAAAATTGAAAATAGAAAAAAGAAAATAAAAAACTGAAAGCCAAGGTGCTCTATAACTAGAAGACAAATCATCTACAAAAGTTGGGAATTAAAAGAGTTTCAGTAATCCAAATGCAAGTTTTTCCACAATAGTGGAGCTACTCATTCTCACACATCAAACCTATAGTTTACTATCGAGTCTTTTGGCTGAATATTGCAAAAAAGTTAGTTTATTTGTGATATGAGAACTGTTGGAAGTTATTTGGAAAAATAAAGAAAGAAGCAAATTTCAGCAACACCCTTGCCGAAAATTCTAACAAAAAGTATGAGAGAGGAGAGAGAAATGATGTGATAGCTGGAGTGAGAAAAAATTTGAATTTCATTAATGAGGTTACCGAAATTGCTGCTACCCAAATTTGGCTGCCCAGATGAAGTGCCCGAAGGAGAGAAGAACTCGAAAGGAAAAAAGCAATTGTGGCAACCAAGTTGCCGAAATTGTAGGGGAGAAGAGAAAAAATTTAATAGGAATTGTGGCCATGAAGCTGCCAAAAATGAAGGAAAAAAAAATTGTGGTAATGGAGTTGCCGAAAGTTGGAGGAGTCAGTTAGGTCCTGCAATGTAAAAGCAAAACACAGATTCTTATTCTCCAAAAAGCAAAAAGAAGTAAATAGAATATATTCTTATTCATTCCCAGTAAAACCTACTGATATCACACCACATAGAATCTATGTCATGTATAGATTCTATTTTTGTCTTTTTATTTCTCCTCATCGTTATAAAAGGCAACATTAGTTTTTGCATCTCCTCACAGAAAGTGTTAACATTTTTGGTATCGCTTCACTTACTTCTGATTGTTCATTGCTTTATACTCTTCTGCTTTGCTCTAGATTGCACAACTTAGGATTGTAAGTTTTGGGTTAATGTGAGTTTTTTGCTTTGCTTTATTAACTTACAGCTTTAGAAATTAACAGATTTATTATTATTGTATAAATATATGCTTTGTAAATATTAGAAGCTAATACATTGTAGAATATTATGTATTGTTGTATTAGAGTTAATATTGTTTGTATGACTATGATTATGATTATGATTATTGTTGTTGTTGTTATTGTTATTCAAATTTTAGATTAATGAATTCTTTATGGTTAGGACTACAAGCATTTTAAGTTATATTTGAAATTTACCATAATAAATTGTAATAGTCACCATATATGAATTTGATTATTTTATAGTTGATAACATATAATCAGCCTATGACTTAGGTGCTTCTCAAAAAAAGAAAAAGAAAAAAAAAGACTATGACTTAGGCTAGAAATACTTTATTTTCAAATATCTTTTAATTGATGTCCATAACTTCAGCATAGATTGTTGCCTTTAACTTAGGATAAAAATGGTCTATTTTGAAATTCAAATATTTATCACTCATTGCAGAATATTGCCTTGTATAGCAAATCTCAAGTATCTTGTTGATATCATTATAAATACAATATCTTGAACACTTTTAAGGGTCAAACCGATTCACATAAACTTTTCAGTATTGTTGTTATTTTGTGTTTATTTATTATTATTTGATTGTGTTTTTTGTTGTTGTTGCAAGTATCACTCTCTTTCAGTTGGTATCACAATTGTGGTAAGCATCTCAACTCTCTAATTAAATTTATATATGTGTTTTGTTAAATTTGAAATTATTTAATATTATTTATTGTTATTATTATTATATGACCACAAAATTGTAATAAATTGTATTATTGTGATCTTTTTATAATCATTTTTACTTTATTATTATCAATTATTACATCTATTACTTGGACAAAATATACTGCATAATATGTTTGTTGGTTTATAATAAAGATATGTATGTGTATTATTATTATTTTTATTTAGTACAATAAATCATACATTTGTGTTTCTTTTGATTTTATTAAAGTTTAGTTGGTATAAAAATGTATTTTAAGTTTCTTGAATCTTTACATTTTAGGGTGGTTATAGGTTGGAAAATAAAAATTAATTATATGCTTTTTAAATATCATACGCTAATATATTGTAAATATTATATATGGTTATATTATAGTTAATACTAATTATTGTGTGTATGATTATTTTTGCTAAAACTATTATTATTATTATTATTAAAAATTTTGCGTCATAAATCCTTAATTTGAGTTTCTTTCAATTTCATTATGAACTACAAGCATTGTAAGTTATATTTAATATTTAGCATAAAAAACTGTAGTAGTCACTATATATTAATTTTATTATTTTTTTATTATTGTTATTTTGTTTTTAATTAAGATTATATTTTTTTAGAAGATATTTATGATTATTTGATTGTGTTTTTTTGTTCTTCCTTTCTTTTCTTGCAAGTATCACTATATAATTCCTACATTCCTTCACTTCGTATTGCGATTGTAGTAAGCTTCTCGACCCCCTAAATTCATTGGAAATTATTTTCTTAGTTTGTAAATTTTTATATAGATGGTTTGTAAAAAATATAGCTTCAGATATTTTAATCTTAATAGTACTTTATTGTCAATTCATTAATATCATAGAGGTTATCTTGGTCCCAAAAAAAAAAAAAAATGGTTAATCTAGTTTGATTTATAGACAATTTCCTACTAATATAAGTAATGGATGTTGCATGATTTAACTCATTGTAGCATTTAATGTAGCATATATTCGAAATGGAGCCTGGGCCATTAAATATTCAATGCTTAAATAGTTAGAGTTGAGAGAATTCTATTAAAGAGGATTGGTTCACTGATAATTTATTATTGTCCATCATAGTAGTTAAAATTATTTTTTGTTTCCTTTTTTTTTAAGTAACTTATCATAACATTAACATTTAGAAGGATTTGTTATGGGTTAAGTTAATTATTTTATGTAGCTCTTCATTTTGCTTCTTCTAAAACAAGACAGATTATAGTATTCTCATGCATCCATACGATAATAGATAAATATTTCTAGTATCATACAATTTTCATTATTATTATTATTATACCTAAAACTTAGATTTTTGATTTATGAGCATATACTAGCCTTTTTTTTTTTTGGGGTTTTCTTATAGCATACATGTTTATTATAGGCTAACAAAGTAAGTATTTCTTTAAGGAAAATTTATGTCAATTTTGAAATATATTTTTGCTATATGAAATTTTAGGCAAGAATTCATGGACAAATAATTTAAAACATATTATACAAATCAGTTCATGTTGCAAAACACATAATACAAAAACAAGATTTTCATGAACAAATAATTTATTAAAAACAAGATTTTCATGCTTAGCCATGTCCCTAAAACATATCAACATGAATATTATAAAAAGAAAAGTAACTACTTAAGAGATGTAACTTACCTTGTAAGAGATAAAGAATGAATAAATATTTGCAAGTGTTGTTCCTTATAGTTGTTTGTGGAATGTATGGCACGCATGAATTGAAAATGGTTGATAGAATTATGAGGGGAGTAAGAGTGGAGAAGAAGGTTGATAGAATTTTTAGGGGAAAAAGAGTGGAGAATAAGAACCTTGGAAATTTCAGTAGCATTAGTGTTGTTTAAATAGGATGCAAGTTCCATATAAGTTAAATTCTTAGATTATAAATTGTATAACTAGATACGCCAATTGACCAAATACAACACAACACAGACCAAGATGGGACACTTTGATACAAACAAATTACACTATAGACATATATTCACTTTTACTTTTGTTTTGTTAGTGTGTTAGCAAAGAATCTATGCAAAGAATCAAACACAAGAATCTTGTTTCTTTGTTTCATAGGGCAAATCATGCAAAGAATCTTTTTATTTTTTTATTATAAATTTTTTACAGTGTGCACATCAATCATCTTTTTCTTCCATAATTTTCTCTCTTCGAGGGGCATGTTTGGATAG
The DNA here is from genome assembly GCA_030021035.2 of Notholithocarpus densiflorus. Taxonomy (NCBI): domain Eukaryota; kingdom Viridiplantae; phylum Streptophyta; class Magnoliopsida; order Fagales; family Fagaceae; genus Notholithocarpus; species Notholithocarpus densiflorus. Next base: position 16,796 of record JARYZH020001680.1, on the reverse strand, counting down.
GTTCTGCAACATATTCACATATTAGCACTAGCACAGAATAAGAATCTATGTATTTTTTTTTTTTTTGTTGAGAATTGTTAAGGTACAAATTTTCAGGCCCTAATCTCATTAGCCCACTCACTAAAATACCCATACAAGCCCATAAATTACTTTGGGCCCCCACAAATATTTCCAACATACTACCCAAATACTTTCCACATATTACTCAAATATTTTCCCATGTTATTACCCAACTTGGGCCTTCACAAATATTACCCAATATCTCCCACATATTATTACCCAACTTGCTCTCATAAATACTTCCCATACAAGCCCCATAAATTATTTTGGGCCCACACAAATACTTATCATACCATTACCAAAATTGGGCCACAAAATTATGTCATCTCTATAAAAGCCCAAACTCATTTACCTTGTGGGCAAAACCCAAAAAGCCCAACAAAACCCGTTGCTACACGACACCTCTAAAGCACATTACTACACGGCACCCTAAAGTCCGTTGTTACACGGCACCTCTAAAGCTCGTTGCTACATGACACCCTAAAGCCCGTTACTACACGGCACCCTAAAGTCCGTTGCTACACAACAATATTTTTACAAAATCACAAACTATTTACAAAAGCAACTTTTACAAAAGCAACTTTTACAAAAAAGCTCAATATTATTTTGGCAACTTCTACAAAGAGCCCAATACTATTTGGCAACTATTTACAAAAAGCCCAATATTATTTTGGCAACTATTTACAAAAGCCCAATACTATTTTGGCAACTATTTACAAAAGACTTAATATTACTTTGGCAACATTATATCAAAACCCCAAAACTATTGGGCAAACAATTATTCTACCAAAGCCCAAATATTATTTGGAAAAAGAATTATATTATGATCAAAGCCCAAAACTATCATTTGGCAAAACATATTTTGATATACTAAATTCCCTAACGCATGGGAAACATAAAATTACCTATTACCCATATTTCAAAACAATTTCTTCTACAAAATTCATGGGAACTATGCTTATTTTTTTCCACAAGAAACTCTAACTACAAAAGCCCATGTATGTTATCCATGGCAAAAATATTCATTTTGTAGGGATGAACAAGCCCAAAGAAGCTCAACCAAGGCCCAGCCAAGACAGCCCAACCGATGTGCAAATCTCAGCAACTAAAGCTCACTTAAGTAACTAAAGTGGTTAGACTAGCCACTAGTCAAGTTTCAACACAACTAAGCTGACATCTGGAGCCCACTACCATCATTTTCAGCTTGTCAAATCAGATCAGAAAGGGACACATGTCCAGCTGAGCTTACACCTTTCCTTGACAAGCTGATTTTCATGATTACTAATGTGACATAAAGCTGTGCTGACAAGACATAAAGCTGTGAAGCTGCAGCCAGCCATTCTCTCTTTCTTCTCCAACACAATTAGTCAAGGAACAAGGAGCAGCCATGAATAGACCATGGAAGCTTCTGGAATTACTTATAAACAGCTCATTACCATGCCAAAAAATGTACATTTTCTGGTTCACGAACCAAGCACATGAACCCTAATGGAGAAACTTAGGGAATTGTGGTTTGGAGGGCACCAAGGAGATCTCTAGCAGAGGGATCCAAGATTGACACCTGGCTTGGGGTGACACAATATGCTCTAGGAAGTGTGGTGGACCTTTTTTGTGTTTTAGGTTGGATTGCTCCTGTTGTTCCACGACCCATGATTCTGGGGTAAAAGAGGCGGGATTGGCCTAACTGAAACACACCTTAGGCTAGCTTGTGCGCAAGTTAGGCCCTTCCTGTGCTGACGTGTCCTGGCAGAAACCTTGAACGTATCACGTGCTCACGGTAGGAAAGACTATTGCAAATGCTATAGCAGGAAACAAGATGCAGCAGGATAACTAAAACATGTTCTGCTAATAACAATAATACATGAATAACTCCACGAAGGAAGATATCACAGTATGATTATGAGTGACAAGGTCACGGCGAAGAAACACTAACAGTAAAATAGCAAGTTAGTCATTGATCAACCAAAACAAGAGAAAAGAGAATCCATCTGCTAAAGGAATGGGCTTAGCAGATACAAGTCCAAAAAGGGAACCAATCTCCAATGCGTGTAACCTTAGAGGTAGCTCTTGCCGTAGAAATTACACACTTTGGAAAAAGGACCTAGATGGCTTAATCTTGAATTCCTAGTTCGTTAGAGAGTGGGCTATTGAGAGGGAGAGAAGTGGGTAGCCTATTGATGCATGTTTTGCTCCTATCACCATGTTTTTCCATTTTTTCCATTTCTTTTTGATTTTCTGTATTCTTCCTTTCTTTCTCTCTTTGTTTGCTTTGTTTTCTATTCTTTCTTTCTATCATTATGTTTTTCTATTTGCCGGTCTCCCCTTTTTCACTGTGCACGTCTATGGCCTTTTATATTGCCTGTCGTGACAGGATTTGCCATTTTTACCCTTTAACCGCTTTTGGCCTGTTGTGTGTATCCTTCCAGGACTACCCATTGGTCTATTGGCTGCCCAGTCACCACCACTACACTGTGTTGGCTGTGCCATGCCTCATCCCTAGACAAAGGTGGTTTTGTTTTGTCTCTTACCTCCCTTGACACTCCCATCCAGATAAGGGTTAAACCTCTCCCTTACCAACCTCTATAGCATGCATCTAGTGATTCCAACTCATGTTTACCTTTTTTGGGTGAGATGTCATTCCAGCAGGACATTTTCTCCAAAAGAGCTTAAGTGGGAACCCCAAAATAGGCTCCCCTTTATCCCCACCACCAAACCATACCCTCTCATACCTCTGGCATGTGGCCCACCTCCCCTGTATTGGCTGGGTACAGGTAAATGGTGCTTGAGCCTTGTGTGCATGCTTCACTTCCATTTGAGCCCATTGCTTTTCTGGCTTTCTCACGTTTGCCATTGCCTCTAGGTTTGTCTGATTCTGCTGCACGCTCTGGTATTCGTTTAACTTTTGCAGCGTGAATGATACTTGGGCCTTTGGGCTTTCGTTCTTTGCATCCTATCCATTCTTCGGATTGGGCATTGCTTGGGTATAGGCTTTCCCCTTTGTGCTTGGCCCATGTCTTTATACCCTGTGTCTGTGGGCGGGCTGGCTGGTGCTCCTGCCATGCCACTGCATTGCTCCTACTATAATATCACTTATCCCTTTGCCTTGTTGTTACTTCTGGGCTTACGGGCTGAAGCATCTGCCATGTCAATTTCTTATATTATTCATTCTTTTGGTCTTTACTGCCCAACACTCTTGCTGGGCCAACCCATTCCGTACCTTGGGCTTCCTTGGCCAATTTCTTAGCCCATTTCATTCTTTAGGCGTCCTCGGCCCATTTCATCATTCCCTACCTCTTTCACTCCCATGGGTTTTTTGCTAAATCCTTTGGGCTTCCTCGGCCCAATTACCATATCCTTACGTTTCGGGCTTATTGGCCTTTGAGCCAACCCCATAAATTTACTAATTCCTTTCTTTGGGCTTCTCCGGCCCATTTTCTACTTTCTTTCCATCTCTTACAATTTCCATGGGCTTACTACTTCATTCCTTGGGCTTTCTCGACCCATTTACTTTCTCCTTAGCCACTTGTTATCTTTTGTGGGCCTGTTGACCATTATTCCTGCCATTCTAACCCAATGGTCTTTATTTTACTATTCTCTTTCTCCATTTTTTTCATATTGTTGAGCTTCTTCTGCCATTGGGCCATTTTGTCAAAAGTGGGCATCAACATTCAGCTCACTGAGCATATGAATTGCTCCTGCAGTTCATATGAGAATATATATATATATAAATCTCTTTTCTCTCTCTTTTTTATTTTCCACGGGTTTTTTGAACAGTGGGCCCTGCCTTATTTTATTTCTTGCCATGAACAGGGTTGTCTTTTCGAATTCCCCAGTTTAGCAGTTATTCTGAAACACAAATTCTGCTTCATTAATACGATGCTTCTTTTGGCGGCTGACCCGTTGCCTCCTTTCACTTCACTTTTATTGTCTTTAGTCCATAAACTCTTCCTTTTCCCATCATTCGCTCATAATGCTTTCTTTATTCCTTTCTTTTCACCGTGTCATCTTCCTCAAAACCTCACCACCCATCTTCCCCGATCAAATAATCCGTTATGTCGCCTGCGAAAGATGAAGGTTCTTCCCACCGTAAGGGGAAAGAAGTCGTTGCCGATGATCCTCTTGCCAAAACTGTGGGAGAAGAGACTCCCCTCTCCGAATCGGACCACTCCAAGGAGGAGGAAGGGGGTCGTGACCCAAATAGTGAGTGCCATCCCCTCATCGATCCATGGTATGATGCTCACATTCACTTCCCTGTGGTGCGTGGTGACTATTCGCCTCCGCCGCCAAGTCGTGTGTGGCTTTCTATTTGCCGCTGTGATATGGAGGTTTCTTGGGCCCCTTGGGCTTCCACCATTCCCGATCTTGATATACGCTAAGGGATATCGCTCCTGTGTCCATCCTTTTCGAATTTGGGTCAGGTACTTCCTTGGGTTGGAAGGAGTGGGTGGATAAGGAGTTGTCCGACGCGTGTTTCATGGCGACGTTATAGCAAGCCGGTGTGTTGAAGGCCATCGTTTCATCTCGGTGCTTGTATAACTATCGCGACTTGTTCAATCTTTCTCATTTGGTTTGCCGATGGTGTAGCACCTGTAGGAAAAACATAGTTTGTATCACATACAAAACATATGCAGCAGAAAATTAACGGATCTACTTCATTCGAAATTGATAACATGTATTATGTAAATTTTAGAATTTAAGAACAAGAGAGCGTACCTTAGTGCGGTGAAATTCAAAACCAAAGATTAGAAGTACTTGGGAACACTTTTAATCTTCACTCCAGTTACACTTATGCCCAATAAGTGTGGTCTCTCAATTAGTTTACACGTATGTGTTCAAGAGAAAATAAGAGAGTGGCTTATACTCACATACACACCATTTCTTACCTTCCATACATTACATAATTCTGTATGTTTATCTCCTTATACATAACTGATTATCTAATTGGGCTAGCCTTTTGGGTCATTCTAATTGGGCTTTAGTATGTGGCTTGGAGTGGGACCAAAAGGGACAAATAAGACTCTAGCTCCAATGGGTTTTGGGCTTTTCTATCAACTCTTGAAAGCCCAAAATTACCATTAATTATATTTAATACTACTATATAAATATAATTGCACTCTAGCCTTATTAATAAATTATATCCCAAGACTTTATTATACATTCAACCCCTTCATTAAAATATTCGTAGTAATACAAAGTCGTGAATGTTGACTGCCACTTTGAAGATTACTACATCTTAATCTTTGAGTACCCGGTTTAATCCTTTAAGTCATTCATCATATATTTATGAAATCCAATTTCATAAATATATACTTTAGTAACTTTTTACTAAAGTGGTTAGGCCTAACACTTTGAATAACCAAACCCATTAAACTTATCTCAAGGGAATATTTTATGTTTCCATTAAGAGATTATGAATTCCATCTTGAGAATATATGTTCCTTCAACATTAAATGTGGCTGCCCAACATACTGAGGTTTTGATCGTGACTTTAGATCTCACTCTTGATATATCAAAGCAACCTACATTTCATGATCAGGTTCATTATTCTCTCAGGATTTAGAGCTCATGTAAATAGAAGTCATGAGATTTATTATTCATTTGACAGTCGTTAGTAGAATAATAAATCTCACAGCAGTCCAGGTCAATATGTTTTAACACTTAAAACATATTAACATATCAACTAGAAGTCTCCACTTCCATGATCAAGACAAATCATCTTCATTGATATGTTATGGTTTTCGCAGATGAAATGCCCAATTTCATCACCGACTACAAACTAAAATTCTGAGTTTACAAAGAACTTATGATTTATATTTTCTGTAACTAAATCACATAAATCACATACTATGCATCTCATGGACTATATGATAATGTCCAAATATTCATATTACCATTATTTTAGATAATAATAAAACAACTTTATTAATCATAACATAATATCATATATAAAGTCATACATAGCATCATACAATAGGATTTAAAGGGCACACATCCTAATAGCGCCACCCATACCTTCTTCCTTTCTTGCGGCGAGATCACCGTGACCTTGGAGGATGTGGTAAACCAACTGTTGCCTATCCTTGGTGATATGGACTTGAGCAATATTAAGCTTTTCGCCAAGGGGGAGGCCGTGGAGTCCTAGTTAAGGAAAGGGATGAGTGGGAACGCAAAGTTGTCCCATTGGGTTGAGAATTTTTCCAAGGCTTCCGATGCTGTCCGCCGCGCGGCCTTCGTTGTGTTTTGGCTTTGTGATAGGCCAAAAACAAATTGACCTCTTGTGATGAATTAATTGATTAATTAGTCAAGTTTATTAATTAATCAACTTAATCATGTAAATGCGTGGTAACACAAACAAATCACCAATAAACTAATTATGCAGCAGAAAATAAATAACACGGTGATTTGTTTACGAATGGGAAAAACCTAACGGCAAAAACCCCACCGGGTGATTTTCAGGTCACCACTCCCGAAACTCCACTATTATCACAACAAGCGGTTACAAGTAAAGGAATCCCAAGAACCTTACCAACCCACAATTGAACCCTTAGTCCAATACCTAATTGGACTTGTTCTGTAGTGACAGTACTCCTTTTGATGCACGGCTCCCAAATACGTGACTAACCAATTGCGCAGATCAGTATGTGACTTCAATCACCAACTAAGAAGATTGTTGGCTGCAAAGTTCTTCAGTTCATCCACACGATAAAGATCAAGAAGATGCTTGGTTACAAAACTCTACGGTGCACATACACAGTAACTTCTTCAAGAGAAAGAGATGAACTAGGGCAAGAACTTCGTCTCTGGTCACAATTTGCTTAAACAGAGTTTGCTCAATGCTTGTGCAACTTGTGAACTATTTGACGACCCTTAAAACAATTCTTTTATATGTCTAGGGTTAGGAGAAAAGAAGGCCCAAAGACATATTCACGGACTCCAAGAAAATCAGATCAGAATTCTGAAATTCTTAAACCTCGACAGATAGGAGGTGTCGAGCAGCTGTCGAGCAGGTGTTGAGCACACGGGCTAAACAGCTTCCTTAAACCTCGACACATGCTAGCTATTGAGCTAGCTATTGAGATTTAGTAACTCTGCACTTTCAGCTTGTTTTCTTGGACGGACTTGAAGGCTTCAACACTTGATTTTGAAACATGGTTTCTTGAAGTATTTAAACACATCCTAAATCTACCCAAATACAAGTAAAGTGCGTTTTGTCAAAGGATAAGCCAATTATATAAAATAGTGTCATATGTTCCTAACAAGTGAATCATATATGTCCTAACAATCTCCCTCTTTGGCAATCCGTGACAAAACCATAACAAACAAATGAACATATGAGAGAAGTCATAAATCACTCAACTCATATTCACTTGTTGAATACAATAAAATCTATCCTAACACAAACTCTTGAAAAACTTTGCAAGAAGAGAGTTTATGGCAAGTAGACTTTGACAAACTGTATTTCTGAAACACTTTTAAACAAAACTCATCAAGGCATCTTTGTGTGAAACAGAAATAATAGATTGCATACAAGTAATAAGAAGCATGTGTATAAAGAGAGAAAAGAAACAACACATGTAAGGGTAGGTGAAAGAAACATACATCCATATATAAAGAGAATAAGTACAATGTATGTGTAAAAAAAATGGTCACAAGACCTAATGTACAAGAACAATGTATCTATAAAAGAAAGAAAAGAAAAGATACATAATATCCTCACTACATCCCTCAAAACATATCAACACTCCCCCTAACAAAATGGTCCTATACTAACTCTCCCCCTAAGAATGACTACTCTCATATACAAAATTACTCCCCTTTTTTGTCATGAGTGACAAAGGGTAAGAGTGTCAAGTAGATATCTCATCGATAGAGCTAGCATCTCCATCATCATCATCCGAAGCATCATCGTCATCACCATTATCATCATCGTCATCCTTAGAATCAGAAGCCACGGGAGGAGGTGGTGGAGGAGAAGCCTCAGAAGCATAACCACCCATGGTCGCCTGTCGCTGTGCAATATGACCGACACGAACGTTCACTTGATACAGCTTGGTAGAGAGTGTATCAAGGCGAGCATCCATGCACTGCAGTTGCGCCATGATGTCTCCTAGAGTCTCATCGCCCGAAGAAAAGGAGGAAGCGGATGTGGATGGAGAAGAACGGGATGGAGCGGAACGGGAGGGAGGAGCTGCTGAATCTGACTGTCGCGACCTAAACTGAGCCTCGCTACGTTTAACGGTAGTGTAATCTACGACACACATGACAGAAAAATGGTCGGAAGAGGGAAAAAGAATAGAAAAATGGCGTAAGATCCTCGTGATAGCAGAAGGAAAGATGAGTTTATCACGGGACGCCGAATCTAGATGAACATCTATAATAGAAAGAATGAAATGAGAAGGGAAGTCTATAGTGAGATGCTCAAGAAGAGACAACAAAAACCGAGCACGAGGCTCTATGATGGAGTTGTAGTGAGAGAGTGGATGGAGTACAAAAGTCATCACCATGTTTATGAATCTAGGACCTTTAGCAAAAGGCCTACATGGTGTAAACTGACGATCACCCCAATCAGAAGGGCGCTCGCAAAAAGCAGCCATGAGCTCATCCTTGGACACAGTCCGCAGACGCTCACAAATAGGATAGTCAGGAAACTCTATCCTAGGAACTCGAAGCACATTCGCAACAAGCTGCGGTGTGATAGGAATACGCGTACCTCGAACGCGAGTAAAGAAAAGAGTTATTGAACGATCAATCCCGTGCGTGTTGGAGTAAAACTCCTGGATAAGCACGAGAGGACAAGTGACCGGGACGTCACACAGTGACTCCCATTCCTGACTGTGAATGACAGTGGGTAGGTCAGTGTCGGCGAAGTCCGCCAGAATGATTTGGCGTTTCGAATGAACACCTCGTTTAGAAAAGTTCTCCAAAAATGCCTTGTGGGCATCATCATCACGGAACCGAAGAGAGAGAGGAGCAGAATCAGAAGATGAAGAAGCTCCGAAACGAAGAGGGTTCCGAGCCGAAGTAGATTTACGCTTAGGTGCCATAGAAACAACTAACGTAAACAGAAAGAGAGGGAGAGAAAGAAAGACAATCAGAAAAGTCCCAAGCAATTCAAATATAACAAGTATATTGAAAAGAGAGTACGTATGCATGGGAAATGCATGAACATGTGACATGCAAAAGAAATTGCATCATGGGCTCAGCCTAATCCAAACCTATCAACACACAAACAGTTTGCACACATCTAAATGCATGATTATACTATTATAATGCTAATGTGATGCAATGCATGAGATTTTAAACTCATTTAAGTGAAAACCCATCCCAAAATTTCAACAATAACTCATCAATTTTGAAAAACCCCAAAATTTTTCAAAAACCCCAAAACCTAGGTTTCAAAACATGAAATGCATGAAGAATGAGAGATAAGAAGCTTACCAAGTGAAGAAAAACTTGAAAAAGGTTGAAGAAACCTTGAGGATCAAGATTGGAGTGAGATGAGGTTGTTTGGGAGAGAAAAGAGAGAGCTATCAAGAGAGAGATCGAAAGAAATGAGGGTCGGATCGCACTAGGAAGTATAAATAGACCCTCATCGAGAGATAACTTAATCTTACTCATCACAAACAAGAGCCACAAAGCTCACTTGTTTAGTTGTGCATAGAGATGCTCATCTAAGCTACAAGAGATACAAAGTTTAGAAAACTTTGTTTCAATGGCCATCCAAGGTACACAAGTACCAATGTACACAAAACACACACTATTTTTGTATTTTTCTGATTTTTCAATTTTTATTTTTATTTTATTTTTATATGAAAAACAAAACAAAGAAAAATTGAAAAATAACCAAACAAAAACATGTTAAACAAAGCAAAGCATAAAAACTAGATGCAAATGCATGAGGAAGGAAGAAAAGAGAAGAAGATCATCCCATGGAGATAACACCAATGTTTTGACGAAGGAATTCGAAGCATTTACTGTCAAGAGGTTTGGTAAACAGGTCAGCCTTCTGATCATCGGTGTGAATAAACTCAAGTGTGAGAGTACCATCTTCGACAAGCTCCCTAATGAAGTGATGTTGAATCTCTATGTGTTTGGTTCTAGAATGTTGAACCGGATTCTTAGAGATGTTAATGGCACTGGTATTGTCACAATTGATAGTGAGATGTTCTTGACAAATACCATAATCATGGAGGAGTTTTTGCATCCATAGGAGTTGGGTGCAACAGCTAACAACAGCAATGTACTCAGCTTCTGCAGTAGATAATGAGATGGAGTTCTGCTTTTTACTCATCCAAGAGACAAGATTATTACCCACATAGAAACAACCCCCTGAAGTACTCTTTCTATCATCAGCATTCCCAGCCCAATCAGCGTCAGAGTACCCAGCTAAGGCATCACTTGTGTCCTTGCTGTACCACACACCAAACTCAGCAGTGGTTTTGACATACTTTATGATTCTTTTTAAAGCAGTCATATGGGACTCTTTGGGATTAGCCTGATATCTAGCACACACTCCAACACTGTAACTAATGTCAGGTCTACTAGCAGTAAGGTAAAGAAGACTACCTATCATGCTTCTATATAGAGATGGATCAACACTTTTACCTAACAAGTCAACAGTGAGTTTAACATTTGGGCTCATAGGGGTTCTGACAGAACTAGCAAATTCTAAACCAAATTTTTTTACAAGATTCTTAGCATATTTAGATTGAGATAGGAATATGCCTGAATCTTGTTAACGAATTTACAACCCAAGGAAGTGAGTCAGCTCTCCAATCATGCTCATCTCGAACTCGGCCTGCATGAGTTTTGATAAACCATGAGCAAATTCATCCTTAGTCGATCTAAAGATGATGTCATCAACATAGACTTGAGCAATTATTAGCTCGCCATCTTCTCTTTTGATGAAGAGAGTCTGATCCACCTTTCCTCTTGTGAACCCATGTGACACCAAGTATTGTGTAAACCGATCATACCAAGCTCTGGGGGCTTGCTTTAACCCATAAAGTGCCTTTTTGACGTACAGTACATGATCCGAAGAGTGTGGATCAATGAATCCTTTTGGTTGAGCCACATAAACATCTTCTTTGAGCAGCCCATTTAAGAAAGCAGTCTTTACATCCATCTGATAAAGCTTGAACTTCAATTGGCAAGCCAAAGCAAGGAGAATTCTGATGGACTCCATACGGACAACTGGAGCAAATGTTTCATCATAGTCTACTCCTTCCATTTGTAAGTATCCTTGAGCTACAAGCCGAGCCTTGTTGCGGATCACATTGCCCTCCTCATCAGTCTTATTGCGGAATATCCACTTTGTACCGATGATGTGTTCACCCTCCGGTCTAGGTACCAAGGTCCAGACGTCATTTCTCTGAAATTGAAGCAGTTCATCATGCATTGCTTCAACCCAACTTTCATCCTGCAGAGCTTCTTCAACTTTAGTGGGTTCAACCTGTGACAGATAACAAGAATAAGACACAAAGTTAGCAACTCATTTATCAACTGTACGTTTCTTTAATTTGAGTTCATTCAAGTTCCCAACAATATCTTCTGGAGGATCATTTAGCTTAATCCTGGAGGAAGGTCCTTTCTCCTCAAGTGATTCAGAATCTGGTGAAGTGGTTATATCTGTAGAATCTTCCACAACATTAGGAGTACCTAAAGTACTAGGAGATGCAGGTTCTTGTTCAACACTTTCTTAAACTTCCCTAGGCTCAGGAGGAAGAATTTCTTTAGTGAGTTCCTCAATACCTTTTTTAGAACCGGAATCTGAAGACTCATCAATAACAACATTCACCGTCTCCATTACCTTCATGGTTCTTTTGTTGTATACCCGATAAGCCTTACTTGTAGAGGAATAACCCAGAAATATTCCTTCATCACTTCGGGAGTTAAACTTTCCCACATTCTCCCTATCCTTTAGGATGAAACAAGTACTTCCAAAGATCTTGAAATATTTCATATTAGGCTTCCTTCCTTTCCATAACTCATATGGAGTCTTCTTGGTACCGAGTCTAAAATACACCCTATTAACCGTATGACACGCAGTGTTAATGGCTTCTCCCCACAAGTTTCTAGCCACATCCTTATTGTGTAGCATGACTTTGGCCATATCTTGAATAACCCTATTCTTTCTTTCTACTACACCATTCTGTTGAGGAATAATAGGAGCAGAGAATTCTTGAGAGATACCTGATCTTGTGCAAAACGACTCCATATATGAGTTCTCGAATTCTTTACCATGGTCACTTCGAATTCGATCAATTTTCAAGCTCTTTTCATTTTGCAGTCTTGTGCACAAAACTTCAATGTGTTCAGGAGCATCAGACTTGGATCGTAGGAGAATGACCTAAGTGTACCTAATGAAGTCATCTACCACAACCATAATGTATCTCTTACCACCAAGAGACTCGATTCTAGTTGGATCCATAAGATCCAGATGTAGAAGCTCTAATGGTCTAGATGTAGCTGATGTCTGAGTGCCAGGATGCTTAGCTTTTGTCTGTTTTCCAAACTGGCACAGTCTACATACCACATTGCTCATTCTACTAAGTTTTGGTATCCCTAAAATTGACTCATGCTTAAATACAATAGAAAGATATTTGTAGCTAGCATGTCCTATCCGTTGATGCCATAGATCTTCATTTGGCAAACGAATGCTATTACACACAATATCAGCATCAGAAACCAATCCATAACAGTTGTCAAGAGTGCGAATACCACTTATGAGTTTCTTTCCAGACTCATTCATGACAAGACACTTTCCCTTGGAAAATAGCACCATGAAGTCTTGATCACATATCTGACTTATACTCAGCAGGTTCACCCTCAGACCTTCTACATATAGAACGTTTGCAATGTCCGACAGTCTAGGTAGATAGATGATTCCCTTTCCTTTAATCTGTGATTTGCTCCCATCACCAAAAGTGACATTGCCACCTTTCTTAGACTTGAAAACCTTGAAGAGAGATCGGTCTCCAGTCATGTGTCTTGAGCAACCACTGTCAAGGTATCACAAACACGTGTCCATCACTTTAAATGTGGACTTCATCATAAAACACACTTCATGCTTAGATGACAAATCAGTGGGAATGGTACTTTCTCTTAACTGCCTTATATGAGCTAAGCCTTTAACTTTCACTCTTCTCAGACGAACTCCTTTGCACATTTTCATTCTGAGACAGTCGAGTTTCTTCTTAGCCAAACTGAGATCTTTTCCAATAGTCATCATAAGAGAATTCAAATAACTTTTAAACTTGTATTTTCTGAGACACTCAACCAAATAGAGATTAGAAAGACAAGATGTATTTGAAAGCAATGATCTCTTCAAGCCGGTTACAGCCATGACAACATGGGTCAATGGATCAACATAGTAAAGATTAAACCCTAATCAAAGTGTGCCTACTCTGATACCATTTGATAGACCAAAAACAAATTGACCCCTTGTGATGAATTAATTAATTAATTAGCCAAGTTTATTAATTAATCAAATTAATCATGCAAATGCGTGGTAGCACAAACAAATCACCAATAAACTTATTATGCAGCGGAAAATAAATAACACGGTGATTTGTTTACGAATGGGGAAAACCTAACGGCAAAAACCCCACGGGGTGATTTTCAGGTCACCACTCCCGAAATTCCACTATTATCACAACAAGCAGTTACAAGTAAAGGAATCCCAAGTACCTTACCAACCTACAGTTGAACCTTTACCCCAATACCCAATTGGATTTGTTCTGTAGTGACAGTTCCCCTTTTGATGCACGGCTCCCAAGTACGTGACTAACTAATTGCGCGGATCCCAGTACGAGACTTCAATCACCAACTAAGAAAATTGTTGGCTGCAAAGTTCTTCAGTTCATCCACACGATGAAGATCAAAAAGATGCTTGATTACAAAACCCTACGGTGCACATACACAGCAACTTCTTCAAGAGAAAGAGATGAACTAGGGTAAGAACTTTGTCTCCGGTCACAATTTGCTTGAACAGAGTTTGCTCAATGCTTGTGCAACTTGTGAACTATTTGATGACCCTTAAAACAATCTTTTTATATGTCTAGGGTTAGAAGAAAAGAAGGCCCAAAGACATATTCACGGACTCCAAGAAAGTCAGATCAGAATTCTGAAATTCTTAAACCTCGACAGATAGGAGGTGTCGAGCAGGTGTCGAGCACATGGGCTGAACAGCTTCCTTAAACCTCGACATATGCTAGCTGTCGAGCTTTAGTAACTCTGCACTTTCAGCTTGTTTTCTTGGACAGACTTGAAGGCTTCAACACTTGATCTTGAAACATGGTTTCTTGAAGTATTTAAACACATCCTAAATCTACCCAAATACAAGTAAAGTGTGTTTTTTCAAAGAATAAGCCAATTACATAAAATAATGACATATATTCCTAACAAGTGAATCACATATGTCCTAACACTTTGTAAGTTTATCTTTGGCTCTCACCCACATTATGCTGTAAAACCTCTTTACTTTTGTTTAGCCATAAAGATTTTTGTCGGGGTGAGTTTGCCGTTGGCTTCTATGTTTCTGGGTTATTTATATGTGCAGTTGGACATTCTACAGGGTGATAAGAGGCAGGCAAGTTCCTGCCACATAGTTACTACTTTTGCCCACAGTACCATTTTGCAACATCTGCTGTGGGAATGTTGTGCCAAGCATTTGGCTAAGTGCAAGTCCGTCTGTTTTACCAAAGAGAAGTATCGGCCTTGTTCGAAGGTTATTACTGATTTTTGTGGTCGTTTCGTTTTTTATTTTCCGTTGGCTTACTGCTGGGTTGGGTTGAAGCCATTTGGGCATCCTGCCATTGAATTCTTTGACAAGGGAGTTGGCTTTTGTTGGAGGGCTTATAGAAATTTAGGCAATGGTTTCACCTATACTAATTCGGTCATGGTTCCCTTTACAGACACTGCTGGGACCACCACCCCATTGACTACCTTTGATGAGAGGGGGATCATGTACTTGGCAGCCACCAATGCCAGGTGGTTGCCTTATCTAGCCGACGAGGGTATCTGTTTCGTTCACTATTCTGCCAACAGAGTGAAGAGATAGTTTGGGTTGGATCAGGACATACCCAATGATTTTACTACCATAGAGTCTACTACTTCCATCCGACATTTTCTACGCCCCAGTGCTTTTGAGTTTTGGAGCAAGCACTTTACAGCAGTCACCATTTCGGGTTCACAGAGAGAGGACCTTTACACTACTACGATGCATGGGTATTGGCAAGCCATAATGACTTCCTTTGGGCAAGAGTTGTTGGGTGGCCGTGGGTTTTCCATTATTCCTCTGAGGGTCTTCATGACATTATTTCTGCCAACCTATGGTTGTTACTCCCCACTAAGTCCGTGTTGGCATATGCTAGGAAACAAAGCAGGTCCACCATATTTGAGTCAAAAGAGAAAGAGAAGGGGTGGTATTTGTATGCTGGTGAGTATCTGCGGGTTGGGAGAAGAGGGTGAAGGTGGTGAACCTTCTTGTGCCCGTAAAGAAGGGCTCGGTGTCTCGGACTGCTAAGCCCAAATCTGCCAAGAGATGGGATGATTCTTCTGAGACCTGTTCTGACATTGTTCCCTATGGGGGTGGCCTTCCTCCTATTGGCAACATAGTTCTTGTGAGCTCTCCTCCTCCTTCTACTCGCACTCGTTCCAACAGGCGTTCTACTACAAGCAAGCGTAAGCCTTCCGCTCCAAGGCCAGCCGTGGATGCTCCTCCTTCTCCTTCTAGCAGGACCTATGGCAGTAAGAGGAAGACATCTCCACTAGCTCCATCTACCATTGTCGAAAGGAGAGTAAGTTATCTCTAAACTTCACTTTTTCTTTATGGGGCTTTCATGCGGCTAACTCCATATACGTGCTTATTCTTTTTTCTTTTTTTTCTTTTTTTTTTCTAGCCTTGTCAGTCTAAGCATAAGGACGACACTTCTGCCACTTGCCCCATATTGGTTGATGAGCCTGAGTTTAAGGTACATTCCTTTCCTTTGCATGCATCTTCATCGCCACATGTTGCCATGTGCTTTCTCTTTCTTTTGCATGTTTATTTATTCCTTCTTCCTGCCTTAACACCCACCCTCTTTCTTCCTCTTTTTTTTTTTTCTTCCTATTGCTATGGGCATGCCCATGGAAGGCTTCTTCGATGGGGCAGATATTGTGGCTAAGGCCATGGCCTCTGCTTTTACTGTTGCGTAAGGAGCTCCTGCTGAGGCTCCAATTCCTCCATCCAAGCTCGTTCCTGCTGAGGAGAGTACTCAGGCCGAGAGGGTTGGTGAGTTCGTTCCTATTTCTGTCGAGATCCCTACTTCCAAAATAGAAGTCACTCTTACAGACGCATCTCAGATTGAGAGTGCTTCTCCTGCTACTCCTCTCGTCATCTCCACCAGCGATCCCTTCGTTGCCCTCTCTTAGGCCATGAAGGATGACTCCTCTTTGGTGGTCACTCCTTCCTCCATTCCCAGCTCTGCCACCTAAGGGCCTGATGCAGATTTGTCTTCTGATGAGGGGTTTGAGGAGGTCCTTGAGGATTCTGAGGACGAGCCCGTCATGAAGATGAGGGTTTCTGATTTCGATGAGGACAGTGATGGCAGTGAGCAAGAAGCCGAGGCTATGGGTATGTGTCTTTTGTTCTTGGTAAATCTTCTTTGTCTTTTCTTCTTGTCATTTCCTGGTACAACTCTCTGACTACTAGGCTTGGTTTTGGGTTTTAGGGTGGTAACTCTACCTATGGTATA